>JAUZNJ010087827.1:0-22912 GCA_034780135.1 Jordanella pulchra
TATATATATATATAGAGAGAGAGAGAGAGAGAGAGAGAGAGAGAGATGTAGAAAAACACCAATTTAAAATATTTTAACTATAGTTTGTTTTAGCTAATTTTCTCAGAATAATAACAAACAGAAGGCAAGTGCATTTTATGAGCTGAGTAATCAGAGGTGATCAGACACCTATGATTGCATGTGACTGACCTTTTAAAAAAAAAGGCTTGTGATAACAGCATTAGGCACCCGTGTCAAATATCAACACTTGCGAACAAGGACTTATTCTATTTCTACTTCTGAAATATTGCTGTGAGCAAACATCCTCTTCGATGGAAGAAGGATGCACACACCATCACACATTCGCCTTCAGACTGTGAAAATTTCTACCACAGAAGAAGTTAATTTATTTTCACAGCCTCCAAGACAATTACTTCCTGAGCTTAGAGTTGGTTTCATTGTTCCACCTTGTTTGTGTGTTCAATCACGTTTGTACACTTCATTGCCTGAGTGTGTGTGCGTACTCCTGGGCAAGTCACAGAGTCTAATGAATGGAAATTCAGGTCAAGTTGTAAAAATGCAATGCTTTGAGATTTTTTCTATGTAATAACGAGACAGGTGATAAACTGGTATTGCATTTATGGGGCCTGAATGATTCTTCTACCCTTTAAGCAGAGGTTAACTTGGAGTTCCAAACTAATCATTGAATTTATGATTTTAAAACACTGAGGTTAAAAACGTGTATTAAAGCCTGTGAATTACAAAATAACATTTCATAAAGAAACAGTAGTCAAAGGGACTAAGAGCATAGACAATAGCTAGAGAGCATTCAAAGCTGTCACTTTGGGCTACACTTTCTGCCTATAATAAAGATAAAATGCACTGCAAAACCAAACGAAATGCAAAAATATGGGGTTGCTTTGTGGAACAGTTTGTAGCAATGTTGCTTTGCAGCAAAATGATACTGGGTTCGATTCCCAGCCCAGGGTCTTTCTGCATGGATTTCGCATCTTCTCCAAACATGACTTTTAGGTTAATTGGCATCTCTGAATTGTCCTTAGGTGTGAGTGTATGTGTGCATGATTGTGTGTTGCCCTACGATGGACTGGCAACCTGTCCAAGGTCCATGCTTTGCCCATAAGCTACTGGAGATAGGCACCAGCCCCACAGCGATCCTAATGGAGTAAGCAGGAAAAGATGGACAGATGGATGCAAAAATATAAGATCTTGTAGAAGAGCTTTACAGGTGCACCAGCAACTGTCGTAATAGACTGATTCTGCATATACCTCATTTACTAAAGTAGCAATATACAAACAGGGATTTTAAAAGAAAACTTTGTAAGTGACTTTTAGCCTGAATTGCAAAAAAACACTTTGTCATCATTTGGGTCCTACCATTAGGTTTCCTGTTGGGACTTGTCTGTTTTTCTTTTTTTTTATTAACTCGGTTATCACAGCTATTGTAAAATTCAAAATTTTATTTTTAGACTTATAATGTATTTTTATTAATGAAATACAGTATTTAAAAAACATAGAAACTTGATCTGTTTAAAGAAACATTAAAAGTGTTTTCAAGTATAGATTTTAATCTTTAAAGCATATATATTTACATGCTATGTTTATACTACATAAAAGCATATATATCATTAAAAGAAGTAATGAAAAATACAATGAGCAGAACTTGTTTTTGGTAGTTTCTAATGTTTTTGAGGAATAAATTTAAAATGAAATTTAAAATGGCCTTTAAAGCTGACCCCTTGTTTTGACAACATGTGTTTTTTTAATATTAAGAAAGGTACAGACATCTTAAGTTACTTTTGCAACAAGGCCATATTCTTTTTTGCTGAGCCTTGATTTCTTTGGTAACAACCTTTATTTTGGTGAGCTTTAGAAATTAAATGCATTTTGTACATGGAAATAGCATCTCCCTTCAAGGTCCTCATTTATTTGTAAAATATCAGGGCCTCTGACATAACTTCTGATTTCAGACATTTCTTGTCTGAGGTGTTTTTAAAAGACTTCTCAGCTCACAAAAGGCTGTACTTGGCAGCACTTATTTTGTTCACTCCAAAAAAGTAGTGCAAACTGATGTCCAGTGTCACAGTGCTGCAACCAAGCAGCATTGCATAGTTTAACCATATTAACACTGCTTTTGATAAACTTGCCGCCAACCCAATCCGTTTATAATTGATGTTCGTACCATGAATGAACTTCAGATGAAGGTACCACTTCCAGTCGCCTTTTGAGTATCCAATTTTAACAAAGAAACATGCCTATCTCGGGTCACAATAATCTTTTATTATATCTAAAATGGTGCCCAAATCTTTACTATTAATGTGCCTTTGGTCCATTTTTGTCATCTTATTGAAAAGCATGTCACAGGCACTTTAAACCACCTTTCTTTCTCATTCTGTTGTTTAGAGAGCTTTATGCAAGGTAAATGGCAGATAAGCTTATTACTATTTGCTTTAACAACCAGCTCACCAGGTATACTGTACCTAATCAAGTATGTGGTGAGTCAGTATGGAGGTAAATAACAAATCTAGTCATACTGACAGAATCAATATCACTTCAACTGACATAGCTTGGTTGGATCCAGTCAAATTTAGATTCAACCCAGTAACAGCTCAGTTAGATTCTAAAACAAGGACATTCATGACAAACGTTGCTGCTAACAATGAGTAGAAGGAAGAAAAAATGCAAAAAGAACTTATTTCTTAATAAAGTTCTGTCTTAGTTCTTGTCCTTGTGTTATTTATTTTTTTTGTTTTTTGTCTGTTTCCTAAATGAGAGAACATGAGTATAACAACATTATTATTACTACAGTATATTACATAAAATTAGCCAATATGTGCTTCTAGCTGTGAAAGAGCAGTGAGTGCGTCCACTGATGCCAATCTGTGTGTCTTTTTTGTATTTAATGTGCATGTTTGGGTTCCCATTAGTGTGCCTCAGCTACACTAGGGACACTGAAATTCATTTCTGAGGCAGAGGATGCCAGAAGCTTTGCAGGCTTGCCAGGTAATAAAAGGTAATAAAGTTCATTTAGAGGTTGATATTTGTGTGTTCTCCTTCTGTCTCTGTAGACAGCAGTAATGTGAGATTGACTGCAGACAATAACTCCTGCGGAGCAGTTATATAAGAGAAATTGAGGGTGTGCATAACTGTCTCCTTTACTACTAAAACAGTTAAGGTATCTATTATGAGTTATTGTTTAGAAAAACCCGAATTTTTAGATTTCATTGAGCGTGTGCAATGCAGCTGTTCTGCTGCACAATCAGAGTTGGGTTGAGTCATCCTGCAGAATAGTGCAGAGTAACCTGTCTCTCTGGAAGGTGTTGGGTTCAAATCTCAGCTAGGAAGTTTTTCTTGGGGAATTGCATGCTCTCCTTAAGCATAAGTAATATTTCTCTAAATAGAATGGAATGAATGGAATTTTATCAAGTACTTTTTTACTCTTATTTGAGTAATTTCTTGGATTACTACTTTATACTTTTACATATATTAGTGTTACTATTTATTGAATAAGATTTTGGGGTACTCTGACCACCTTTTATTACTTGTACAGCGGTCAGAGAGAAAGGTCAGGAGTTACCCATTAGACCGCAGCTTTATACCACTGCTAATCTCTGTCTCCTTTTGAATCAGGCAAATTGTAGTTCATACCTCCTGTTCCTTCACCTTTTAACAGTAATTACTCTATCCAGGGTAGGAAAGGAAATCGGGACTGCTGCTTTTATCCCTGTAACTTAAGGTTTATATTTTGCCTGACAGTTCCTCTGAGGTGGACAGTAATCATGAGCCACATCTGTGCCATAACTTCTGAAGCCCCATTTGGGACTGGAATTTGCTACACATGACTGCAGCATTTCAGTCTGCATCATCTGTGAAACAGAAGTTTGTTAGTATTCCGAACGTGTTGATCCAGTTTGGAAAGGCAGCATTTGTTTGCTGTAATGACACAGCAAAATAAAATAAAACTTTATTTTTATATGCACCTGTGCTCAGAAAGCTTTAAAACTGAAAACCAAAAAACAAATAAATGAAAATTTGTGATTTGAAAAATGGAGACTTACATTTGGGTCTTACAGTATGACTGCTGACATTCCCCTCTTTTATCTGTGGGCAGTTGAGGTTTCATAACATCTAGACTACTTTGGTACAACTATAAAGAACAGCCTTTTCTTTGAAGGTGAAACAGATACTGTACAGTCTGTGTTAGTATCAGAAAATTAGAGTTCGTATTGAAACAACCTTTTAGCAGAATGTTTTATGATTGTCATATTTAGTCTATTTTTACTTTTATTTTTTGAGTTGATCACCCAACGTATGTGAGATTAATCAGCATTGAAACAATACACAAAATGTGTAAGGAAATTTCTTGTAGAACTCTTATAATTGTACTGTCTAGTCTCAATGAAAGTCAATATTGTTCTTTTAGACCCAAAACACCCTATTTGCTATTGTCACAGGTTGCAGGCTTCTGTTTGCAGATTCATGCTAATAGGGTACAGTACAAGGAGTCCTTGTTAATGTAAATTTTAAACCTGGTTGTACTGAGAATGTTAACATCATGGGAGAAGATGTGGAGGTGGTGGAGAAGTTTAAATACCTTGGCGTTCACCTGGATAACAAACTAGACTGGAGACACAACTCTGAAGCCGTCTACAGGAACGGACAGAGCAGACTGTTCTTCATGTTCTCCAAAACAGACTTACTAGGTTGCTTTTAGTGTTAGAGGCTCAATGTTAATAAAAAGAAAATCACTTTTAACGATACCAATTCCTGCTAAAGAAATGCTGCCAATCAAAATGACATTGTATTTTCTTTACTATGACAATAAAGCATTTAGTTAAATTATTCTTTAAGTTTAAAGTTGAACTATAGTTAAGTTACCAGTAACCAGGAACTGGAACCACCATGGTGTGGCCTACTGATTAGTGAGCAGAGCGTGTGCTTCTTGGAGAAACCTTAAAAGTTGAAAGTTGGCAACTCAGGCTATTACTATCCCTGAAACAAAAAATGGTTTGGGCAAAAATGTAGATGACAAATTCTCCCACTAAAGGACAATGAGCTCTAAATGAAAAGTATGATTATTAAAAATAAAGCTTAAGATTTGTATATTTCATTTCCTTTTCTAAGCCACAACTACTTTCATATAAACTGGAACAAAAAATCATTATTCCTAGTTACAATAAAAATTTAAGTTTTAACTAAATGATTAGGCTAAATCCCTAAACTAAAAAATTTGCTGAAGTTTATTACTTTAACAGTTCGAATTCTGCCAACTTTGGACTTTTGCCAACTATAGACTACAGCATAGACTTAAGGTATCCAAAGTCTACTGGTCCTTCATTAAAGCATGTGAGTATGGCCAAGCTTCAAAATGTGACTTCTTGCAATAAAACATCATGCCATTATAACTTCCACATAAAGGATCTAAGCAGTACTGTAGTTGCTAAGTGGCATCTCAGACCAGAAGCTCAGTGGCTAATGTCACTTTAGCTTTGCCCCCTGAAAACAGGAACTCTCCTATTTCACTGCTGGAAGTCCTTTCTTTTGAATTGCTCATAAGTTCCAGTTTGTGTTTGATGGCAGAAAAAGAGTGATGTTGTTTCCCTCTATTAACAATGACTGATGACTGATCCTTTTTCGGCAATGCATAATCTGATTTGTGTTAAACTGGGTATAAGGGATCTTTGAGACCCTATGAAGTGCTCTTTTTGGATGACATTGTACCTTGACTCAATTGTGCACCCTATGAAGTGTAAACAGCCATATTTTCCTAATGCATCTGTTCAAAATTTGATACACCAACAGGTGGATCACTGTAAATTTACACACGTGTAAATTTGGTGAAACACTCAAGCTCCACTTACTAAGAAAATAAAGTGGACACAAGGTCTGCCAGGGAGGTCAAATTTTGACTAAATGAGAGCAGGCATCGAGGTGGCAATGGTTGCTTTAAGCTGACCAGCACTCAGCTGCAAGTCAGCCCCACACCATTCACTTAAATTTTCTTTGCATTTGTTCTTTGTTTGCTTTAAAATGCATGTCCTTTGGGAATAATAAAGTTTCTTTTGATCTTGAACATTGTAACATGGCCTTAATGAAAATATTGTTTTACATTGAAATTGAATATATTTGAATATATTTAGAACAGGAAGATGAATTTTTATTTCAGAAACAAACTACAATAATTTTTTCACTATTTGGGCACAGGTGGCTGAGCCACACAGACTTTTGCCATTTTACACAACCCTGATGTTGGTTTGCATCATTAAGCTTGTTTGTGTGTCGAGTTGAATGAATTTCACACATCTTTGACCCTCCGGCTTTCTTTTTCAAAGCCTTCAACATACACCTGGATTTTATTCAGCCTGTCTTAGGTTTCTTTTTGGTTATTTTGTCAGATGATGGAGTGATAATGAAGTATTGACTTCATGGAGCTTAACTGTGACATTTTGCAACAGAGACTCATCCACACTAACACGTTTTATGGTTACAATGTATCAGCTTTGGTAAAATCACAGTTGGGGATCTTATAATCAGAAACAGGAGTTAGCTAACTTGTCTACGTGAGCTTGTTAAAGTTAATCAGCAAATAAAACTGAGATGAGTACAAATATATTCACACGAGAAATGTGCGCTTCAAATATGTGAGTTGTCATAGAAAAAAATGAAAATGAAAATAATAAGCATCAACCAGATTTTGGTAAAACTGCAAAGACACTGGTGTTATAAATAGGAGAGTCTTTATACCAGTTATCTGGAGTTCAATATCAGTATAATCAATAATAACACTAACTATTTCTGAACTTACCAGCACTTAAACAGCAGCAAATAAACCCGTCACACCATCACACATCTATAGCTCTTATCCAGGAAGTTTGCAATGCCTTTGTAGATTTGTTGTTTTTCCAGAACCCAAAAGTAAAATCAGAGAAGTATACAGCTTCACTTCTGGTAACCTGGTTATGTCTCCTAATAACCCAGAATAATCATATTTATGTGACTTTAACCATTCTAAATATAAATCTTTAACAAAACATGCTGCTCAGGTTTTTTTTTATATTTTTATATGTGACGCATATGGAAAAATGCAGATGGTGAAATTTCCCTTCAAACTGTTCACTGTACAACTGCTGTGAAAAATAATGTGATAAAACAAATCCATCCATTCTTGACCACTTGTCCGTCAGAGTTGTGGGGTCCTCTATGTGCAAAAGGTGAAATAAGCCCTCAACAGGTCAACAGTCCATCATAGGGAAACATACAGATATATAACCATGCGAACAAACCTCTACACCTAAAGGACAATTAGGAGATGTCAATCAACCTAGTAGTCATGGTTTCGGACTGAAGAAGAAGAATACCCAATTTTCAACTGATTTTCGAATGGTTTGGTTTGTATAAATATCAAAAGTGAAGTTATGACACAACAAGGAATTAATTTTAAATCAAATGGGCTACCTAAACTTTGTGTTAAGAATGGCAAAATGACATGTATAATAAATATTATAATATTTACATAATATTATACATAATGTATAATGGAGCCTATTATAATGAACATCGAGCTCTTGTACTTGAGCAATTGTTGCATCCATGAGCTGCATAGAAGTCTGGCATTTTTGTGAAGTTCCTGTAAAAATCTTAATGCAAGATGTTGTAACAAGGCAATCCCATTAGAAATCATGCTTAAGTTAAGAAAGAGCGACTAATAATGGCTCTCGTTCACAGTTTAAATCTGGTTTACACCTCCGGATTAGATTAGCATATAAATTAAAAAGAAAACAAGAAGCTCTTTCTGTGGGGTACAACTAAACTGAGCCTAGCACAATTATTTTTTATAAAGCTGCCCTTTAAACAGATTCAGGCACCCAAAACTATAACAATGTTAATAACGTTTTTAAGAAACCAAACTGTGTGTAAATCCCTGACGTTTTTGGCGAGATCTGAGTATTTCAGTATGTTCAGACCACTCACCTCCTATTCTGTTCAACACATCAGGTCCAGACTTCTGACTGTGGTAAAATGGCCGCCGGTGAGGACGTCGGAATCTGCGCCGTGAAACATCTAGTCTCTACGCAGCCTGTGTGATAAAATCATTTTTATAAAAATGAAATATAGATGCATTAATAATATATAATTATGTCCCCTTTAAACCTCATGAAAGCACATTTTGATCAGAATATTTCATAGGTTGAAATTGAGGGACTGTCCAGGGTAATGTCACTGACCAGATGCTAGCACACCTGAAGTACTTTGTGCTATTTGGTGTGTAAAACTCAGTGGTGTGTTTGAAAAACCTCAGTTCTATAGAAGCTTGGCACCAAACAGCTTTGAAGAGTATAAGGGAGACCATAACTCTGGAAACACTGGCCAGGACACTGACTGAGTTGCTATTTTAGTCTGAAAGAGCATTAAGTAATAGTGGTACTTTACTTCTACTTAAATATTTGTGTAAACAAAATTACATTAAAGCATTTAAGATGATTTGTAGTTATTAAGAAATAAAACTCATCCCATCAGCAAGATCATTTAAAGTTGAACTGTTTTCAGACCAAGTCTTATCTAGGGTTCACACGATCATACAAAACTGAAAACATTCAACTCTGCTTGCTGGAATTTGGTGGGATCTATAAAAGTTAATACATCTATGTTGTGCCAGACATAAAAACATTTACCTGAGCCCCTTTTCATTTTTCTCTCAATTTCAATTTCAGCAGCATTATAAAGGCATCTGTATTTTTTCCAGACAACAGTAAAGCCTTTATCTGAGTTCAAACCACGGACACATTCTCATCAACAGTATCACAACTCAGAACCAATAACACTGCTGAAAGCCCCATCCAGTAAACTGTACTTATTGATCGTTCAGGATCACTGCAGGCCCCGGGAATGTAATTGCATGGTGGCCTCTTAGGCCCTGTAGGGACAGACAGGGGCCATGGTTGAAATGGTCACATTGTGTCCTTAATGTACACCAGCAGGATACCTCAAAGCTAAGAGAACGCGTTAGTGCAGTGTTAAAACTTTCTTGCTTTGATAAGATGTTAAAGTATATCCCAGTTGTTTTCTGAAGTAAATTGAGAAAGACAGAAGTTTTTCTTCAAGTGCACAGACAAACTTAAAGCTTGGGTCACTGCCCCCAAAAAGAAAGATCAGATGTAATTTATGATCAGCTGAGGACTGTGTCGCTTCAGGGCTGCTGAGTGCTCTAAGTGTAATTGAATCTGGCATTTTCTCAAAGATTGTAAAGCTGCTATCAAATATCAGGTAAACTAACTGTGACTTATATCAGACATATCAAACAGCAATTCAGGTGCCAAGAAAGAAAAGTCTGTGTTGTGGAAGTATGTCAAAAGCACACAGCCCAAATACAATACACGTCCATCATAATTTGACAAAGAACAGACAATATGGGCAGGAACCTGTGTTATCAGAAACTAAGTTAGAATTGCCCTGATGAATCTGTATTTATGTAATTTTGAATTAAATATATTAGTTTTAAATAATTTTCACTGAGTTGAAATCAAATTGATTTATCTTGAAAAGGTCTTTTTAACTTTAAGTTGTGTCATTCAATTTCAGTTTGAGAATTTGTTTTTTTTTTGCCTTGATCTAAATACATGAAACTGGTATAATTAAGTGAAAGTGGAACTATTGCCAAGGAAGTGCCAGCATTTCTTAGAGGTGCTTTCCAAATAGCTCTGACAGTACGCAAAGAGCTAGAAAGAAGTGCCTGCATGTTTCCTATCACTGTTTATTTCTCTAGACATGTTTTATCTGAGGCTTAAGAGCTTTGAGAATTCCCCAAATCCTATGCTAAGGGGTGTAGACATAGTCCACCAGAATTTAACAAAAATACATAATCTGTTCTTGTGTACCTTGTCTCACACGTGCTAATGTAAACTTCTTTATGTGTTTGGGGCTTCATAACAGACAGAGTCAGCCATTTACTACATTTATGTACACTTTTAGAGTTATTTCTCAGATGGTTTGGCATCTGCTAGTGTTGATTTGGTCATGAATATGTTCTTCAAATGAACAACACGTGTGTGACCGAACTGAATCAGCTGAAATCCACAATCATCTTCCTTGTTTTGCTGACATTCAGGATCAGATGATTGTTTCCATACCATGCCACAAAGCTGTTTAAAAGGTCTTTGTACTCATCTTGTCCATCTTTGATGCACTCATGACTGCAGAGTCCTTTGAGTAATTCTGCAGGTTCTGCAGGTAACATGACTCTGTGTGGTACTGGAAGTCAGAAGTGTAAAAAGGAATGGTGAGAGTACTATCCCTTGTGGTGCTCCTATGCTGGTGACTACTTGATCAAACAGTTGACCCTTCAGTTTAACAAACTGTTTAACAAACTGTCTGTTTGTTAAAAGTTTTAATTTTTTCTTTCCTGACGAGGCCGCCTGTGGAGCTGGATAACAGTTAACTTTTATATCTCTGCTTCTTTCTCTCTGTCTGCTTCTGTCTCCTTGAACCCCAGTCACCCTCTGCAGATGGCCGCTAACACTAAGCCTGGTTCTGCTTTCTTCCTGTTAAAAGGGAGTTTTTCCTCTCCACTGTTGCAACATGCATTCTTGGTGTAAGGGATTGCTGTCAAGTCAATGATTTGAGGCAAGAAAACTTTTAACTAATCTGACTGTGTGAGTTGAATGAATTGTCCTTGTGAATTGCCTTGAGATGACATGTGTTGTGATTTGGTGCTATATAAATAAACTGAATTGAATTGTTTGTCAGGTAGTCTTTGATCCAGGCAATGGTTAATGCCTCCGTATGAGTCATCCGGAGTTTCTCGCAAAGTAAGTCAGGCTGAATGGTGTTAAATGCACTGGAGAAATCACTGAACATGATCCTCACGGTGCTGTCTACATTGTTGAAATGACAGTGGGTTTTTTTAAGCAGGTGTATGATGGCATCTTCAACTCCATCTCCACGGCCATAAGCAAACGGCAGGGTGTCCTGATAGCTGCTTCTTTGTTCGCTGAGGTGAACCAACAGACGTCTATCTAGGACCTTCATGTTGTGGGAGGTCAGGGCAACAGGTCTATAGTCACTGGGGCCTGTTGGCTGAGTCTTCTTTGGTACTGGAACAGGGCAAGAGGTCTTCTACATCACTTTTTCTTCAAAACATCACATTTTACATCTTGTTTTTCCCAATTTAACATTGCAGTGATAATGATTATTTCTAAGGCGTCTAAGCTGTTGCTCTACTGTTGTTTTCAGGGAGGTCGGCAGAGGCGGCGGTTGATGTAATGATCAGAGGGAGCTGCAGCCAAAGATGAACCCTTCTTAGGCCTTGAAGTGTCTGTTTCATAATATATTATGAATATTTCTATAATAAATAATGTATGAGAAGACTAAAATCTTTTGTTTATTCGTCCGTTATTTAATACAACTAGGACATTAAACTGTTTAAATATAATGATGTTTTAAATTTAGTTTTTCATCCTTGTAATCATTTGTTTATAATGCGAATCATAACTTCATAGCTTATTCTGAGGCTGCTCATTAAGCACCATGCTCCGCCGTGACAAACAAGCTACTCAGCACTGCAACCACCACTAGGAAATTCTCAGGCTATGGGAAACACTGTAATGGATAATAACATTTTAGACCATTTGTTTTTTCACATTTGACATATTTATCTTCTCATCTAACATGATTTTCGGCAGAAAACCCATATCAAAGAAACAGCTTAATAATTGACATTGTTTCATAATAGTCAGGCAAGATGCACAATCACTGCATTTTATTTAAATGTATTCAGTTCATAGGAAAAAGAAAAAAATAACATATACAAGAATTCAATACAAGAGTCTGGGTTATTAGTCGATGCACCTACGGCTACATAATTTTATCCAAGTCATTTAATTTTTCATTAGAATCATTTAGTTCAGTTTTGCTACTCAGCTTATTTATTCAACTGAAATGAGCAGAGAGAACAGATATGCTGAATACCACCTGCTTTACATGGTGTTTGGGACTACAGGGGTAAATCCTGGAACCACAAATATTACAGACCTGTGAAGGAAATCTAAAAGTAGTAAATCTAAAAGTAAGCTAGAGCAGAGCTCTGAACCATAGGCAAGGTATAGCATCCTTATGCTAGCATGCAGAGGACATCAGACAGGGTTTCAAAAGGGGTAATATTACTTGGTTTTCTTTACCTACTGTACATAGCATTATTTCAGAACAACTGTAAACAATCTTACATTGATCAGTGTATTGTATAAACTCCAATCTTTTTATCAAACAATATAATTTTTAGCCGGACTGCAGCTGTGTTTACAGTCTAATTTCACTTGAAAAGGAAGGCGTTTTATTAAACCAGAAGTTGTAGTTTTAAACAGTAGCCCAGTTTTTTCTGGCCAATTCTTTACTAAATAAACTGTATTCTGGCTTTAACAGAGGTTGACCATCAGCCGACAATAGACAGGGCTACATATAGAAATACGTAAAATACGTCATCTTGTCTACGTTTATAAAAGCTTTTTAGTAGTGTGTATGAAAGCTTTTCGTTAGTAAGGTGCCACCAGGGACATAAATCAGAAATGAATTTCCATATACCCATATGAAATTAAAGTCTTCCACATACTATAATGAAAACCTTGCACAGAGAACGGTGAAAGCTCTTATATAAAATAGTGAAATCATTTACCTCCTATATAATACATGAACTAGCTAGATATCAGGTATTGCAACAATTGATGAAATGACTGTAAAACTTATATTTTATTATTACCCTTTAATAAACCCTTTTAACCAGAACAAAGAACCACTGAAATCAATTTTTATTTCACATTTGACCTGGCCAGAAAAGGGATCTGGACACTTCATGGGGAACAGGACACAGGGACAATAATAATGAACAAAAACCATCAAAATATATAGATCCTATTCTATTAAAAACATTTATCCATACTGGGTCTTTTAATTTATCTTAACCCCACTCTATTTGCACAATTGACTATTTATTCTGTTACCTGCACACAGTCTTCGGATTCATTTTTCTTTCATCTTACCCTGCACACATTGAAAGATGAAGGGCAAACAACTTCCTCTTCATTTACTGAAAATAGGAGGGAGTCTTGTGGCTTTTGTCCTGGGAAAATGCTGAGTGAGTTAATGAGAAGTGTCTTCCCAGAGGCTGAAGGTAGCCCATCCTGTCTCAAGGAGTTGTTAAGGGTGAGAGCATGACATTTATGCAGACCTTGAAATATGCTTATGGCTCGGTTATAATCAGTATCATCAAGCCAAGGCAAGATAATGATTCTTCTCTAGTAAACCAAATTTATGATCCTACATGAAAGTAGACTTTGTTTTACATGATCTGCACTATTCTACCTATTCTACCGCTTCTTCTTTCTTTGATCGCAATATAAAATCCATTTAAACTGCTAAAAAACTGCACAAGATAGATGAAAGCAATAATAGGTTAAAACTTAAAATTGAATAGACCATTTTCAGGGAAAAGACCCACAAAGTTATAATATTAGTAACACATTTCAAGTCCAGAAACAGATTCTCTGCTCTGCTCATGCAAACATTCATACTGAATATTTTGTCCCTAGTATTTTATTTCTATTTTCCGTCTTAATGTTGATGCATAACTCTATAAAATGATGCTACATGTAACATGTATCAACTACTGTTAAAACAAAATACCTGTGACCACACCTGCTGATATTGTCCACATTTTCATGTAGTTGTTCTCTTTGATGATTGTGCATTTTTTATTGACTTGTCTGAAGTCTTTGTATTTGTTTGTGTTTGATAGTGAAATAGATAGACAATGTTAAAGCCATAAATTTAAATTAAAGAAACTCAAGGTTTAATGAGGTTTAACTCACTTAAATGTGCATATAAAGCTGAGTTGGACTAAAGGGCAGGAAAGAAGTTATAGCACCCAAACCACCAAGAGTTTATATTATTTTTTATTAATATACTGAAAAAATCCATATAAGCAATGGCCTTAAAATGACTGTGACATACTTTTTCATCAAATAAAAAAATTGAAGACAAACATATTAATATTGATAAATTAGGCATTATTTTACACTTCACTGTGAGTACAGATGTTATAAAAGACAATTGTAGCCTAATATCGGAATATTTGTGTTTTAAAATTTGACAGTCGAAAGTTGACATGAGTGAAGCTGAAAGGCAACTTAGGGATCACTCAATGAATGTCAATTATAAACTATTTTGGTCCAACCGAGCGCAGCCTGTTGTGGGCTAAGGGGGTTTTCAGCAAACTACCCTGAACTTAAACTTCTGAATTACAGGGAAAAGCTGTTAGATGACTTGATATTTTACAGATGAAGGAGGACCTTAAATGGGGGTGCTATTTCCATGCGCTTTAGTGCAGCCTAGGTTGTCACCAGATGGATCAATGCTCAGCAGGTAAGAATATATATTTGCCAAAACAGTATGCCTAAATAAAAATGTTTATTGTTAATTATGAAAAAACTAAAACAAGTCTGACCAAAATAAGTGACCAGCTCCAAAGGCCAATTACTGTATGGAAATGTTATTCTTGAAAACAACAGAAACTCCACCAGAAACAAGTTCTGCTCATATTCTGCTCATCTGCTTCCTATTATAGAGATGTCAGAAAATGTTTTATTAACTAATGCTATTATACAGTATGTTATGAACATTGTATATAGATGTTTATGCTTGAGGGTGAAGATATGCTTTAAATATAACAATTGCTTTAACGCAATGGATTCTTTGAACAGTACACAAAATTGCGAAATGGTAGTCTGGATATACTTTTATTAAGGAGATTTTAAACCTCCTGAAAAATTTGTAAATTTGTAAAATTTTTTCAAAACTATTTCCTTCGTTGTTTTTTCACATACACACACATATGATTTTATAAATAGAAAATAATACCACAGCCCCTTTAAAAGAATAGTGAGTTACCGCCAAAAGAATTTCAACTGTTTAAGACCATTTGAGCAGTTTTGTATTTGTAACTCAATCCCTCTAATGCACACAATCATTTTTTGTTGTATATCCTTTTACCGTTGCTTACTATTATTTATGTATTGTATATGTTTTTATGAAAACATTCTTGGTATGTTTATTTAATCACAAAATTTAGCACCAACCTGCAAATATTTTCTCTTTTACAGAATCCATTTTTAGTTGATATTACCTAAACTTGTTTCAGAAACATCCCTTAGTTATTATTTAAGTTATATCAGAATTATTAATGTAGTAAAGAACCACATGTTAAACTCTTTGCCACAACGGTTTGAGTCTCAACACTTTTTGATAAACAATATCTGAATGAAAAAGTCCAATACTGAACTACAACTTATTAATGCATGTTAAAGCATATACCAAAATTAAAGTAAGAGCTGAGTAGTTCTCCAACCAAGATGAAATCATCTCCAATTTATCAGCTCACTTCACTTTAATATGTGGATTCTGCTTTCATTTCTACAGAGATTTCATGACTACAGCTTGGCATGATATTTCTTTCAACCAAAACTGTTGCTGTAAACCCAATATTTCATCGATTGATAATCACCAGAGATGATTTGATCAGACAGAGGAAAGATCTCCAGTCTAAGGTTGCTTAACATTATGATCACCATAATACTTCAAAGGTAGGATTATATTTCTCTTCGTGATCCAGAATATCATTTTATCATCGACCATGACAGCGCACTCAAACTTATGTCAGCAGGCGAGACAGATGGACTCTCAGAGTATGTGGGGTTGTTTGAATGAAGTAAACTAACCTGTGATTTGGGATTTCATGGTTGAAAGCACTCTTAGCTTGAATCAGTCAGGGGAAAAGTTACCAGATACACGAGAGGCAAGGGGAATAGTAAAGGAAATTTGCCAGTCACTAAGTACCAAACACCTGAGCTCAAATGAAACTTGCAGCAATAAACAGAATGATATCAGATTTAATTGAAAAGTAAATTCGGGTGGGTTTTAGTGGTGGTTCGTTTATCTCTAACATCCTAATCTGGACAGAAAGCAATTTTCTTGTTGTGTTACATCAAAAATGAACAGTTGCTCCTTATGCATGTTCCTTTGTTGACCTTTTAATCCCTATGGAGTTTGTTGGGGATGATTTGATCCTATAATCCGAATTATATTTTGAGTATTAATCTAAGCTACAAATAACTCTCCATGACATAACTCCGTGTTTAAATGCTTTCTGCATAAAGATAAAATGTAGTATGAATAAGCTTTAGAGAAAATTTTAATCATGGTTTGCATTTACTGAAATAGCAAATTTTGATCTCTGATCTACAATGAGGCAAAAGAGTATTCATGACCCAAATGTGCAAGTAGCTCTACATTTGTGAATAAGAGAGGGAGATAATTGTTATCATAGGTTCATTACAACCGTGAGAGACAGAAAAATAACAGGAAAATCACATTGTAGGATTTATACATTATCTATTTGTAAATTATGGTCTGAAATGGCCACCCACAAAAAGGCAAGATGCCTTACCCTCACAAACCTGTAACTTCTTTAGGAAGCTGCTCTGTCCTCCACTTTTTAGCTGTAGTAATAGCTCCTGTTTGAGCTTGTTATCTGAATAAAAGACACCTGTCCACAGCCCCAGACAGTCAGATTCCAAACTCAACCATGGCCAAGACCAAAGAGTTGTCAAAGGACACCAAGAACAAAATCACAGACCTGCACCAGACAGGGAAGAATGAATCTACAATAGGCAACCAGGTTGATGTGAACAAGTCAACTGTGGTAACAACTGCAAGCAAATGGAAGACATACAAGACAGCTGATTGGCTCCCTTGACATGTCCCACGCAAGATCCCATCCTGTGGCTTCAAAACAACAATGAAAATGTTGAGTAAAAATCATAAAACTATAAAGAGGAACCTGATGAACTACGTGCAAAGAGCTAGGACCAAATTATAATTGCTACCATCACGAACACACCACACCGAGAAGGACTCAAATCCTGCAGTGCCACATGTGTCCCACTGCTTAAGCCAGAAAATGCCCAGGCCCGTCTGATGGATTGGAAAAATATCATGTCGGTGAATGAAATCAAAATAGAAATTCTTGGTACGAACGCAAATCTTTTTGTTTGGAGGCAGAAGAATGCTGAGTTACATATCTACTGTAAAGCATGGGGGTTGAAACATTGTGTTTTGCCCAGCAACAAGCCCAAAACATCCCTGCTCTAGAGGAGAGTTGCTTTAAGAAAATGGCAAAAATAACAGTTACATTGTGGACAAACCTGGTCAACACTTAGAGCAAACAACTAACTGTCATTTCCAACAAAGGCTGTGACTTGAACAACTTCTTATTGACCAAATACTTATTTTCCACCATCATTTACAAATAAGTCCTTTAGAAAATCCTACAATGTGATTTCAGTTTTTTTCTTTTTTTTATTTCATCTCTCATAGTTGAAGTCTACCTGTGATTGAAATTACAGACCTCTCATCTTTCTAAGTAGGAGAAACTACTCAAGCAATGCATGACTGAATCTTTTTTCCCCACTGTATAAACAGTGCTTATGAAAAGTGGACACATGCTTGTCAAAATTCCAGGTTTTGTGTAAAAAAACTAAGACACATTAAAGAGTTTTGATTTTTTTCTATCTGTATTTTAACATATAACCCTTTTAGTTCAGTACAACAAACATTAACCCTTACCCAGTGCATTTAAAGTTGTTTTGAATCATTTCAAAACATCTTTTTAAATTTGTGACCAATTTTCTAGAAATTGGCCTAAATGATATTATTGCACTATAAAGGCACCGAATATGTATATAGTTATTTTCCATAGCATTTGTTTTTTGTTGTTGTTTGCTTTGGAGTTTCCAATTATTTATGTGCCTGCGGCATGTCTGGCCATTTGTGGCGTATGTAGCCCTTTCCTGCTGGTTTATACCTGTTGTCATACAAGTAATGAGTAATAAGATTATACTAAAAATAGAAAGTTAAAAATAGTTAAAAACTGAGGATTGTCTAATCTAAAGAAATGTTGGTTTTTTTTTTAGACACATTTTTCAACAGTAATAGAGAAGTGGTGTTTTGTAGGTTAGAGGGGCAGTGAGTTCCAGGAGTGAAGTGACTGAAGGCCTTGACTCCTACGATGGTGAAGCAGGGAGAAGGTTTATTATTAGGGTGTAGGCTGATCTAAGAGGAATGGAGGGGATAGAAATCACATAAATGTGAAGTGGTCTGATTTTGGATGACTTTCAATTCGACAAAAAGAATTTTGAAAATGATTTGATGGGCGTGCAGGTGGTGCACATGACCCATGTATGGAGGCCTCAGTCCTCATCGCAGGCGACTCGGGTTCGAATCTGGCTTGTGGTCCTTTCCCGCATGTCTCTCCCCCTCTCTCTTACACCCTTTCCAGTCAGCCTACTGTCAGAAAAACGAGCCACTAGTGCTGTAAAAAGCTCAAAAAAAAAAAAGAGAAAGAAAATTATTTGATGATGTAAATGACGTGACATGGATAGCTGAGTTATAATCCATCTTAAGCTTATGAAGGTTTTTATTTGGGAAACCAAAAAAAGAAAGTAATAATAATAGAAACCTCTGAAAAAGGAAAGTATACTTTAATTAGCTGTTTCTGTTGTTGGTGTCTTCCTGGATATGCATTTAAATTGCATTTATTTCTCTACATATCTTGATATATAACATCGCCAGTACTACCTGACATGACAGGACAATTACAGCTTGCCCACAAACAGCACAGTATCTACCTTCTATCTATTGCAGCAGGATAACATCAACTGCTGTCAAAACTAGGCTTCGGGTAGCCTGGTAATTTTCTTTAAACCAGTAAACTGAAACATGCCAAATTCTCATTTTCAGTTGTTATTGGGGGGTTTTTCTTCCTTTTTGAAAAATGTTAAAAGATTGCTCAAAACTTGCAATGAAAGGGTGGAGTGATTGATGGTGTCAAAGGATGCACTCAGATCAAAAAGGATCAAGATTGACAAGAGACCAAAATTAGGTGCAAGAAGGGTCTATGTACATGATGGACATTTGATTTTAGCTTTGTAATGAGAAGTCCAAAATTATTTTTGTTTTTCATCGTTTTTCAACAGATAATGGGTAGGTTTTTTTGTTTTCAGTTTGGGATATGAAAAAGAAAACCATATCTGCTGTTTTTCAGTTTTTTTTTCTATTTTTTTTTTTTATCTTTTTTAGAAATCAGGGATGTTTTATTTTCTGATATTAATATTCTTATTGCAAAACCAAAATTGAATGGCCATCACTGACCAAGAAGGTTGTTTCGAGTCTCTACAAGAGAAGTTTCAGTAATGTGTTCAGAACCAAAACTAGTTTTGACCTATTCATACCGGGGTTCCTACAAATTTCCAAAAGTTAAATTTAGGACTTCTTAGGACCATTTTAAGACTACGTGTGTATAAACACAACACTTAAGGTACATTCAAACTGAAAATGAATTTCACAGTCCGTGTGAAGCTAAGTGAGCCAAAGTTAGTAATGCAAATGGCACAATTCTCACAAATACAAAAAAATTTTGCTTTGCTTCATTTACAGAAGTTGAAAAATTGGAACTTTTGTTTACATTCGGGTGGTGAAATCCAGTCAGGGTCTTGATGTTACTATGAGCTAAAGGGAAGAAGGCAGCAGAGATGAGCTTTCTTTCATCAAAATTAAAGATAGAGAAAATAATGTCGAAAAAAGAACAAAGTGGGGAATGCTCTTATGAGGTTTAGGTGGCTGTTTCCTGCGCATATCAAAGTGAAGTTCGTGGAGCCTTGCATCACTTGGGCACTGAGCTAATAGCTGCTGGCTTGTTAGCTATCTACACGGGGAGATTTTTTTGAACATCTTATGCTAATCTCAAACAACACATTTCTAGTAAACAACCCAACACTTAGCCTGGTGGCTTACTAGGCTTATAATATGCTGGAGGAAACTCAGAATATAATTACAGATGTATGACATCAAATTTCAAACTTTTTAAGGCTTTTTTTAAGGTATTTAATTTAAATGTGTAAATTTAAGACATTTTAAAGACAACTCTGTCACAGATTGGATCGAAATAACTGAAGCAAATATGTAGTTTGTTTGTTGTGTTTATTTAATGCATTTTACTGTCTAATTGAATTGTCCCACCAGTTAAAGGTTATTAAACAATGGTTGCATGACTTGCTATGAATAATCTAATGAAGTTGTCTGATCCCAGTCTGATTGGTTCTTAAACCTTTGTATTGTTTTTCAAACTTTATTTATTTAGAGAGTTATCTGCTGTAGATAGATACTGACAGCTTATAGCAATTCTAAATAAACTTTCTGTCAGACAAAACCCTTTGAGAAGTACTACTACAGAAAATGCATGGATGGGTGAAAATTAATGAAATCGTTAAAAAAAAAGATAAAAATTTGCAAGATAAGAAAAACTTCCAAATTTGTGCAGAAAGAAAAAATAACTTTTGCCTTTAAAAGACTTGATTGAAAGCAACGCTAAATGTGTTGTACAGTGTATGTGAGCAGGGTTTTGAGACAGTCAGCTAATATGCCTCATAAAACCAAATGAGGCAAAGTAACTGCTATGTTGAGATGATCTCCATGTGAAATGCAGCCTCCAGTCAGAAGAGTCCATTATGTGCAGTTAAATGGTTTTGATAGATTCTCTCCCTATTTCCCCTCATCCCAGAGATTATAGCAGGTGCAGTTGCACACATCTATGATCACAGGAGGACTCCTATAAGAACTCAGTACCATTCAAATACAGACACATTCACAACAGCAAAGCTGTGGGCATGAAGGTCTAGCTTGTTTTATTCCAGATAGAGCAAAAAGGAATCCTGTTTAATGCATTGTTAAAAAGACTTGTTGTTATGTTAAGTTGCATTCATAAAGGCCTGCAACTATCTTTTAGGTAACTGGGTTTTTTGTTGTCTCATTTCAATACTTAAGGTTAAAATGACTGTTTTGATCTGTTTTATGGAGGGGAGATGGGGTTTTGTGCTTTCTCTATGGTTGAATTACAAACATTATGCTGTTGAGGTATAAATTTACTTATAAATCGACACAAGGGTACAAAATCTCTTTTGATAAATTTATTTGATTTATTTGGTGCTGGATTCTTGATTCTACATTTCCTTTCCCAGTGTGTTCTTTGCCTTTTTAGAGCTGGGAATAATTTACAAAATGTGTGTTATCCTTTGAATCAATGGTGTGTGATGCAATTACTTCATGTTTAATGCCCAACCCAATGGGGGGACTGCAAGTATTTTATTTAATCAAATAACTTTTAGGCGTCTATATTACTTGATGAGCACACAGCTAACTGGCTGTGTTTTAGAACAACAAATAAAAGTGTGAATCAAGGTTAAAGAGAAGCCACTGGCAAAAGAGAAGGTTAAAACCTTGGTTGCAGGATGTGAAGTCGGAAGGGAGTTGCTTCTGCGTTTTTTGACATTTGATTTCAACATGGAATAACAGTGAGAAGATCTTAATTTAAGGGTTTTCTGAGTTGCTTAACTCTATTTTAGGTGTAGAAAATTAGGCTGGTAAAAAAAAAAAACCTTTTGCAGGTGGCTTGTGAAATCCACCTGCCGCAGTGGCTGTTGGCCAAAAAAGTTAATTTCAGGCCCTGATTAAAACAAGTGTAAACCTGTTTGCACGTGCAGAGCAAATCTTCATAAACTGTAAGGAGCAAAGTAATTAGGATGTACAATTTAGTAGGCAATCTTTTTAGTGTGTGTGCCTTAATATAAGGAGGTTATTTTCTAGTCACTAAACTATGCAAATGTATGGGTGGAGGATATAGAAACATAAAAACTTAAAACAGGCAAAATCATTTATCATACTTGAAAGTGATTGTAGGGACAGTTTCTGTGTCTAAGTTAGGCATGTTTTAAAGTCAGGCACAAATTCATACATAAAAACTTCTGTGGTCATTGGTAAAATGACAGCTGATGGAGAGAGATTCTGTGCAGATGCAATTTGATTTAAATGATCAAAATTAAAGTATTAGAATAATATCAGTAGGAAAAAAATGCTTCTTTGCATGACGACTCAAATTAATGAAGCAGGACTGCAGGCAATCTTTATGCAATTAAACCAAAATGAATAAAACAATAACTGAACTGAATGTTCTAGCATGTTTATTAAAATAAAACAAAAGTTAACTGTCATAAGAAATACAATATAGAGTCCATAAAAGAACAATAGCGAGTGGGAATTGAAATAGGGTGAAAGTCTTTGCATAAGGCAACATTTGTTTAACTTGTTTTTTTTTTTGCAGCTATTATTGAAAAGGCTGTACTAAACGAACTTCAAAAGCCTAAAGATTATCCCAATAGAGCATGTTAGTCCAGAATTCCTTTCCTTTCCAGGAAAGTGAACTTACTGTTCACCCCATGAAAATTGAAGGGACAGGAGTTAGGAACAGGAGCTTGGGGTTACAATTTGATATCTTTGGATTGAGCTCCTGCCTATTTTGTCCAGCTGGAATTGTAAATGGTTTGATCTAACTTGATTACAGATTATTTTCTTTTCTAGAACTGGATTGTCCTCCTCTGCCAACAAAACAGTACATCTAAGCTGTGTCTACAACCAATTCTTGCTTTCTATATTACTGATCTTCATCTCTTTGAATACCTTGTTTATAAATCTGAAATCACACCTTTTTGAGAACTGTTGTGTAATTGTTGGTGTTATAAGTAATTCCCCCCCAGCATCATTAAATGCTACTTGATAATAGTTGAAGAAATTATTTGTTGGGATCCGGAGCCTGTCGCTCCATCTTTCCTCCAGCAGAGTGCGCCCTGGGTCTCCTGGGCTGGAGCCCTCACACACCTGAGGGTCATCAGTTCATCAGAGGGACCCCACTACATAAGCAGCTGCCAGACCTTGCTTCGACGCCGCAGTGTTAAACTACCAACCTGGTTCGGTTTGCACCTAA
>JAUZNJ010087838.1:0-22910 GCA_034780135.1 Jordanella pulchra
CCTCCTGTAACTCTGTTTTTGGACTCTGTATTTATTAAACCTCTTAATTTTCACTACAACCTGGTTCCGCCTCTGCCCTTACCACCAACTAAACAACCGCATCATGACATAAACATTATTATGTTTAGGCAGAACTTAATAGTATAATGCTATATAGAAAGAACTGTTTGTACTTGATACAAAGAATGAAAAACAATAACTACCAACAGCTTTTTTGTTGTGTTGTACGTTATTATTACAAATAATTACTTTTTATACTCAGCTGCATTATTTTGTTAGACACTTATACAACTTAAAAGTTGTTGGTCGATTAATAACAATCATCCCTGGGGTGTGCTGTCTCCCTGTGTTGGTCTGACGGCACCATTGCCATGGTTATTTGGACACCTGGTGGGTGCCTTGCAAGTGTTTTTACTGATTTGCAGATGTATTTGCAGTGAGACTGTGGCCAAAATCTAAAATCTTCTTCCGGTCAATTCCATACAAATTGGGATGTATGAAGATAAGGTTTCCAGTGACACTTGTATGCACAGTTTAGTATCTAAATTCTTTGTGAACCAAAAACTTCATAACTCTTCCCCACTGCAAACATTCAATGTAAAAGCTTAGGAATCTTTTGTACAGGAGGCTCCAGGTTTTTGTTCTGCAATCACTTCCAACCTCCAAGTCCCTCTCAAAGTCCCTTCAGACTCTAAAGAAGGCCGTGTGACCCATAGGTTACCGGTTGGTGAACAAACCAATTTAGGAGCAAAAACTTGTGCGCAGACCAATTTTTTCTATTTCATATAACTTTAATCCACATTTTCTGACAAACAGAATGGTGCTCACACACTTGTAGATTCCTCTTTGTTGATATTATGCAGCTTCTATATCCCTTTGCCAGACTGGCCATCGAAACTTGGAATTCCAATAAAAACAACTGAATGATTTCAGGAGAATTTAAAAGTGATCAATTTTCTGTGTTTAGCCTTAGTCATCATGCACATGTACAGAATGTAGGCACTATCTGTACTGTATTTCAAGCTACTTGTAAGATCTTCATTTGTAGCTCCTGTTTTTCGGCTGATCATTTTATGGGTTCCTGGTGTATTGGATTTTGTTGTGGATTTATTTGAGTTTTCAGAAAATATTTTGTTGCCTGACTCCTCCCTGCATTCAGATCCACAAAGTAAGTTTTAAAAAAGAGATATGGGAAATGTAAGGATTCAAACCAATGTGTTAGTATAGGTAAGGTACTGTATTGCTACATAAGGATTATCATTGTATTTTGAAATTGTTTTATATTTTTTAGTATTTTAATGTGTTAAATATTTACCTGTTTTTCTAAACACCTGAAAAGGCCGGCTACTTACTGGGAGACATAAACTTGGGAAATTAGTTAAGTTACCTGACTTTTCAAGCTCTGTGTAAGCATATTGGGAATGAGGAATAGTTAATATTAAATGAGGAACAGTTAAGATAAAGTCCTGGAACTACAGTCGGCCAACATCCATTTTTATACTGTTAACCAATCCTAAAATTATGTTATCACTGTCTGTACATTAGTGTATACAGGCCTTTTTTGATGCACTAAAATGTTTCCATGGAAGACAGTTATCCCAGCAAC
The DNA here is from genome assembly GCA_034780135.1 of Jordanella pulchra. Classification (NCBI taxonomy): domain Eukaryota; kingdom Metazoa; phylum Chordata; class Actinopteri; order Cyprinodontiformes; family Cyprinodontidae; genus Jordanella; species Jordanella pulchra. Next base: position 1,607 of record JAUZNJ010087838.1, read on the forward strand.
AGCTAACACACTCATGTGTCAAAGCAAAAAGAGCTCAGGTTCACATCTCTAATCTCAGGCCTTTCTCTGTGGAGTTTTCAAATTCTCCTCTTGCGTGTGTGGGTTTTCTCCAGGTACTCCATCATCCTCCCACAATACAGAAGGAAAACGGTTACTGGGATTGTAGTTTGACTGTAGGAGTAGGTGAGCAGAAAGACAAAGATTTGCAGTGTCTTAAAACAAGACTAAATTGAACAACCAAACCCATCTGACAGATAAACTGGATGTAGGAGTTAATATTTTTCATACAGCTCATTAAAAGGTATTTATTTTCAGCTTTTGGTCTGTCATATTTTTACCAGTGAGCACATGTCCTAATGACTGTGTGTTGGACAACAGATGAAAGAGTGAATACAAGGACGACCATTGTCACACAGCAAACTCTCCTATTATAAGTAGTACATTTTTTAACATTTAATCCATCATTCTTCTACCTCTTTTCCATTAGGGTTACAGGAGCCTGGTGCCTATCTATGACAGTCTAAGGGTGAAAGGTATGGTGCACCCTGGACAGGTTGCCAGTCAATCCCAAGGCAACACAGAGACACAAAATCATACACACTCACAATAAAGGGCAACTGAAGGTTACTAATTAACCTAAAAGTCACATTTTAAATAATAAAAGAATCCATTTAAAATATGATAAATGATTTACAATGATAAGTCAACCCCAGATTAAACCTATTTCAGTTAAAAACTCACTAACTTACTAACTTGTCAGCTTTCAGATTGGCTTTTAAGACACCATAAAAACAAATCAATAAATGAGGCCGGCACCTGTTTAGGCTTGCCTCGTTTCCCAGTCCCCCCCCTTGTGGAGAGCTTTTTTGATAAATACAAAGGATTTTCAATGCTGGGACAGCTTAGCTGCTGTGAGGGTGTCTAGTAGTCTAAGCAGCTCACTGTATTCTATAGGAGAAAACCCACAAGTTGTAGCAACTTCTATGCTGATCCTTGGCTCTTTGGACTGTTGTGGAAGGAGAAGGCTGCTTTCAGCCACAGTCCCCGATGGGTCTCTGATTCCAGTGCTTCCTGTAAAAATCAGAAAAAGAAAGATGCAAACAGCTTGTTTCAATCCCATCTACTGTGGTTATTGCAAGGACAGAAGAAGAAATATAACACTGGATCAAAATTTGAATAATGGTTTGACTTGCTTCAAACATTCTCGAGATATCCTGGGAGGCTCCTGTGTTGAGAATATCCTGTGAAGACATTGCCTATAATATGAAGCACAGGGTATGACTAACCCAAGTTCTTGTGAAGTCCATGTTCATATTTCATTTCATATTCATATGTACTTCATGGCTGTAGGGCACAACAATAAGAAAACAATCAGAAAACGGTTTTATTTATTTTTCACCTAATTTCTTTAATACCTATGATTACACAGCTTCTAAAACCCAATAAAGGCTACAAAAGACTTACCAATTGAACAAGAGGTTCACTTCACAAGAATATAAAGTTAGAAAAACCTGCAAATGTTTTAACTTGTATTGGAATTTCTCTACGACTTGGCCAGAGTCACTTAACCACACTTACTTAACACAAACAATGTTCATACATTGAAAATGAAGACCAGCACGCAACTTAGATTTATGCCCAAGGGTATAGCAGCATCTTGCAGGAGGGGAGGCTTGAACTGAACCTACAACTCACTGATTGAAAGGTGACTACAGTATCCAGATTTGTAGCTTCCCAGGAACTACTTCAGATTGAAGCATATACACCTGTTAGCCAATGTTAAAGCCTAAATTCCAATAAAAATGTGGGACATTAATAAATCATAGATGATCTTTATCCATCCATTTGAGGTGTTTTGTGAAGAAGACTGTGCTAAACTTTCTGTTTTTTATGTTAATCTTTGTAAATAAATTTATTAAATGCTTTCCTTTTTTTAACTGGGAAACATTGCACTAGATTGTGTCGTTCATCGCATTAAATGCCACTCAAATAAATAGACATGTGTGATTATAGCCTGACAAAATGTCCAAAATGTTTTGCGAGACACTATATATCGGAGGAAATTTTAACCAATAAACCAACATGGCAGGTCAAAAGATGGTTAAAAAACTTTGACCTGCTTAACAAAAGAAATCACTGACATTTAAAATCCATCAGGGCCGGTTTACCGTGCATGTTGTCTGCCTTTCAGTCACACATCCAAACTGACGCAAACACATGTCAACATCAAAATCCTCTCTCTGTTTCAGCAGCTACTCTCATCCATATCTGGAACCAGGATTAGCCGTGATGGCCGGCACATGGGAACGAAGCTTACCTGCAAGTGGGCGTCTCGTCCTTAGTCCCTCAGCAGAGGAGACGGAGATTAGCCTGGTGCATAAACATTGAGAGATTACTTGCCAGAAAGGATTAATAAATGCATGCATACAGTATTTGGAGTTTTGTGTTGTGCATCTCTAAGTGCCAAAGCCAGGACTTTCCCCCTCCGTGTTCGTGCATCTTCAAGATTACTTAGTGAGATTATGTCCTTTGAGAACTAGGGTATGTTGAGCCTCATGAGAAGGTAAAGGAATGGGGCGGGAGGATTTACTCAGCAAATCGAAGTGACACATAACAAACAGTCCCAACAGTGCTCCATCATTTCATGTTTGAATCAGAGCATTTTATTTACTTACCAGTCGTGTCCACGTCAGTGTGCTAGTGGCTGTTTGTCAGAATCGATAATGCTATTTTTATTCTGTTTACTTTTAAAGTTCTGCCTAGTCAGGCAGTCGGTAGCTACTCGTTTGTCCAGGATCAATATTTCTGTTTCAGTCTCACCTGCCAACTAAAGCAGCTGGGTTTGCAAAATAAAAAGAACTGGTGTAAGTTATGGAACGCACCAAAATGAACAAATGAGTTAAAGGGCCTTGTAATTTAACATGTACACACCTGCTTTTTCATATCTTGTCACATTTGCACTGCAATCTTTTGTGTATTTAATTTGACATACATTATCAAATGTATAGCTCTAAAGTGAAAGGGATGTAATGTGTGCTTTTTGCAAATAAAAGTGTGGCATACATTCATAGTCAAACCTTAAGTGTCTCTGCTAGCTTTGAACGTAATACATGTGTAGATGTGAGTGTTATTTCTGTACATTCTTTTTCTTTTTAAACTCAAATTTAGAGAAAAGCAAAAATGAATGAACCTTGACAGTCTTGAATTTAGATCTGGGCCTAATTAGGACATTCTAACTATGACCATACTTTATACCAACTGTTTTTTGTCTCTGTGTTTAGGGTTTCTCTCCTACTGGATGGTAAACCTGCCCCAGTCTTAAGTCAGTCAGGGCACTAAACTGTCAGAAATTTAAGTTAAGATGAGACTGCAAGTGCAGGTAAGACAAAGCAAAGAGTAGTGGAACTTTAATAGTAGCCAAACTTTAACAAAAGCAGGTAGATGACTGTCAAGACAAAATTCACAATGAATGTTTTTTGGCAGAAGTTGTTGAAAGGTTTTTATTTAATTCTGATGTTTAGTGCTAAGGTTTATCTGTGTTTTGTTGGTCTTTGCACTTTACTTGTATTTGCATTCAGATTCAATGAAATATACATTTAAGAGCACTCCCTGAATTGTGGTTCTTGGCCCCTAAAAGGAAATGTAAAAAAGGCAGTTAAAAGGAAAAGGGTTATCCTAGGCAGCTTAACTTGCCACTGGATGTTTTTATACAGAGAAAGCTTCTGCAGAACACATTGAGGCTGCTTGTTATATCATGTAGAAAATACAATGACTGAAATTAGTTTTACGAGGTAGAAGTTCATTTAAAGATCAAAAAATCTATATTATCTTTAAATTACGGCAGAAATGCAAAGACAGGCAGCACAATGAAGCAAGTATAAAATTAAGATGCTTTTGTTTCCTTGTTCCTGTTAGAAGTAAATCTGCAACATTTTGGTATTCCATTTTCAACATGAATTCTATTACAATACTCCAGGTGGGATTAAATGAAGGGATGAATTATCGTTTTAGAGTCACCTGATAACCCTGATAATATAATGCTTTCAAATTTATCACGCCAGCTTTCTATCTAAAACCTGACTTTTACTTTCTTAGAATTTTAGAGGCCTTTAAATTACTGTCCCTCATTTAAAGGAAAGGAAACATCAGAAAAGAAAGTAATAAAGTATTTTCTAGTTGTTTTCTTTTCTTCAGTTGGTTGATATGTAAAAAAAACCCTCACTAAAGTGTTTGAAAAATAAAATACTCTATGAGCTTGTCTTGACTGTAAAGCTACAGATAAAATGAATCTGTAAAAATACAGATCTGACGATCTGTCAAATATTAGGTCAGGCATTTCAGAGGAACCTTCTTGTTGTTCATTATTCTCCTGCTTACTGAGGGAGACATCTTCTCCTTGCTTCAGGTTTCAAATCTCTGTTACAGCTATGCACTAAAAACAAAGCAAATGTTTTCATCTTGACTTTTAAGAGAACCTACTTGCTAAATATATCCTGTTGGCTGAGAGAAAAAGATGACAGCACTCTCGTCTGTGTTTCTCCATGATTGAAAAAAAAAATACAAAAGATAAGCAATCACTCACTCTCTCTCTTTACTCGGAGCATTCATCTGTGTGTAGTGTTGGCATTGTCTTGTGTGTGTGGTTTATCGTAGCATGTTAATCTGTGTGTTGCAATAGTCTGTTTAGATGACAACTTCAACAAATCAAAGCCATATTATAAAACACAGTTTACATTTCATTTTCCATGAAAAATTGTTAACTTGATATTAGCTTGTGATAGCTTGACAGAAGTTTTTGAAAAACAGTTTGAAATTGGTATAACTTGAACTTTGTTTAGTGTTTTCCTTTTTGTGTAATTTTTGTTGTTCTTTTTCTAGCTGTCAGTAATTTACCTTCAAAAGAAAGTTGAAATCTTGAATTAAAAAACTGCTCTTATGGCAAGTCAGAGTTGGAAAAAGCCAAAAGCCAATTTCCTTATCTTAAAACGTAAGTTCAACATATTAAAGTATGACTCTAAAAGGTAAAACTAGGAAAAGCTCTTAAGACCTGATCTGTTAAAGGTTCCAATGCATTACACGTGCAAACTGGATGGTGTATGCAATACCCATCTACTGACCTGGTGCAAACTGAATTGTGAGTCTAAAATATGAGGAACAGTAGATGCCAACTTTTTAGCTGGTTTACCTTTACATATATACAGAACACATGCTGATGAACAAGCCACACAAAAGTAGTGGAAGGAAGATTTGCAAATGCAATTTCCTCCCACTTGGAAAGCAATGTAACAAACCTTAAATGGGTACGGCTTCGGTGTCTATATGTTGTACATTTAAAAGTCAGGTAAAAATTCCCATGCAAACTTTATTTATGTTGTCATTAGGGCTTTTAGGTGCAAAGGCTGTTGATGAAGAGGGTCATGCATGTAAACACAACTGGATTGTGAGAAACAAAATTAGTAGGATAGTGTTAGTAGGGAAAACCTGTCTTTATAGGGAAGATGAAAAGTAAATTACTTGCACTTAGACTACATGGTGTCTCAAACTACATTTACTCATTCACACACAATAATGGTTGTTAGATCAGTCAAATTATCATACCTTCCTTTTCACAATACTACATAGATTTTCTATTGGTCAAGATCCAACAAATTTGCTGGCAAATTAAGAACTTTTAGACCATGGTCCATAAGCCCAGTACTGGTTGCCTTGCTGCTATGTGCCAATTCCTGTAGTAAAAATGAAATCTGCATCTCCACAGAGCTGATCAGCACCAGAATTATGATGACCAACATCTCCAACCATTACAGAATGGGAAAACTTTATACTGAACCTCAAGCAACGTGGATTCTGTGGATCCTGGGAATTTGACTTCTAAAGAGAATGCAAAATTTACTTTCATCAGAGAACACAACTTTGGATGACCTAACAGAAGTCCAGTCTTTTTTGACCTTTACCCAGGCGAGACGCTTCTGACATTTTCTATTGTTTAAGAGTGGTTTGGCACTAGTAATGTGAGCTGAAACCCATGTCTAACATGCATCCATGCATGGTGGTTCTTAAGGCTCTCACTCCAGCTGCAGCCCACTCTTAGTGAATTCCCCCCGCACACATTTTGAATGGGTTTTGTTTCACAATCCTCTCCAGGGTGCGGTTATCCCTATTGCTTATGCACTTCTTTTCTTCCACATTTATCTTTACCTTCACCTTTGTATTATTGTGCTTGGACACAGAGCTTTATGAACAGCAAGCCTCTTTAGCAATGGCCTTTTGTGTCCTGCCCTTTTTATTTAAGCTTTCACTAGTCTCCTTTGGACAACAGTCAGGTCAGCAGTCTTCCCCGTGATCGCCTAGCCTAGAGAAATACACTAAGAGACCATTTAAAGGAGTCTGCTGGTGTTTTGAGTTAAGTAGCTTATTAAAGTGTGGTACAAGGTCTCTTCATATTGGACTTTTTTACAATGATCGTTTTTTCAGATACTGAAATGTAGGTTTTCTTCATTTGCCAGTCATAATCAATTATAAAAGAAATACACCCTTGAAATATATCAGTCTACGTTTCACTCTTTCTGTGGAATTACAGAAAAAAATAAAGTTTTTGGAATGGGATAACAAAGTTTGTATAATTGTCACATTTAATATTTATATTTTGTATATTTTTTAATATTTAAATTCCCTTGTTCTGAATATCCCCCTGAAATTATTGTTTATTACCTGTTACTTAAACAATTAAATTATTCCTCTGCAATTTCCTGCCTTTCCTGTTAATACAGTGCAGAAGATCTGTAAGAGCAAAGGTCTCCAACTTCACACTTAAATTTATATAGATCTGCACTTAACAATAGCTGAATAAAAGCAAAATATCTTGATTATATATGAGGCTTAAGTAGTAAAAAAGAATGGTCCTGATAGCATGGCAAAATATAAAAGGTTTTGGAGGTGTAAATACCTTTCAACAGTGTCTGTCTCAAACTAATGTTTTAATTTATTTTCCTAAAGTTAAAGTTGACCCAAAAAAAATAAGAAGTTCATCTCCTAATCTCTTTCAGCAATTAACTGAGATTGTTGCTATTAGATAAAACACATCCTAACCTTGTAATTACACTGGTTTCTGTTGTGTTTTGCCTCTGGGATCTCTGACTGCCGGGTTCTTTTTACACTATGTTGGCCCGAGGAGTTCTGCAAACTTCAAGATCACAGAACCTGAAGTAGATTTATAATGGTTGCTAAAAGGAGCATCTCTCTGGGCAACAGCTCAACTGACTCCCACTCAAAAGCTTTCCTTAAGCAATAGAATGGACCCACCAAATTTTCTTCATTGTTGCCTACTCACTTTGCTTCTTGTGGAGTCCTCCCACCAGTTTCAGTAAAAGCTTCTTAGGTGTTTCATACTTCATACTTCATACTTTTCAGTTGAAGCTCCACAACGATATTATTTTGACACAGCTTTAAACTGGTTTAAAACTAACCAACTCGGTCGGTTATTGTGCCTTTCTCAGATTATTCAAGGACAGGGATAAACACCTATTTAAATAAATAGGAAACGCCACCCTCTGTAAATCTGAATGACCTATTGTTAACATAGACTGAGCAGCAAGAAGAGATACTTATTTAGTGTGTTTTAAAACTATACCTTCTTTAAACAGTTTGGAAACAGATAAACATATGCACACTTTACTCTAAAAACATTTTATAACAGCCCCAATGACTCTTTGTCATTAACTACTTAGATCACTTTTATTGTTGCTGTTTGATGGGGGTTAAATAAAATTATTTTAACTATGTTTTTCTTTGTTCAATCTGAAACCCAGGAACTTAGTTTCAATAGCACTTAATCTAAGTGTCTATGTCATATCCAGCAACTAGTGTTGCTGTGTTTTCCTTGCAGAAACAACAGTCTAAATTCATTGTTAAAGGCTGGAGTAAACTTAGATGTCCCTGTTATCCTTGAACAATTTCTTAATCGCGAACACTTAGTACAAACAGTCATCTGTCAGTTGCTGCCATTCACCAGCTCCAGGCTGAACAGTTGTTTAGAATGACAAATTAATTTTGGCTGTTTGCTTTGAAAAAAATTTTTATACACAAATGTAGATCAGACATTTTGAGGTCATTGGAACATTGTCATTTGATAAGTGAACATGTACTGTAAAATATAGATGTGTTCTATTTAAATCTTGTCATGTTCCATTGTCTCTGTTCCCCCCACCCTCTCGTCCCCCTTAGTAACACTGATCCAAATAATAAACAAAAGACATCCTACGAGATTATTATTATATTTGTTTAGTTCCTCGGGCTTACTGAGATTTGTGCAAACTTTTGATGGTCTGTCATATGAAAAAACATCCCTCTACAATGTTCCATTACTTACTTTTTTTGGAAATTAAGGTCATATTTAGTCATTTAAATGCCTTTTCTCTTCCCTTTCTCACTTTTCACCCTTTAGTGCCTAAATAACGGTAATACAAAAGAAGGCTACACAATGAGAGAAATGCTGAGGACAACCGTCTAAACCTTTATATGCAATGGGAAGAAAGAACAAGCACCGCATATCACTCTTAACATATCATCATCTCATTACAACATAGGGATGGTGACATCATGCTGTGGGTGCTTTTTCTCTGCAGGGATGGGGATGGCTAGAAAGGATTGGTGGCTGGGGCGAAGGCTCACCTTTTAGCAGGAAAGAAGCTAAAGAAGAATTTATAGAAACGTTGTGGCAGAGTGATACCAGCTATGCCCCACTTTGTGTTAGCCAGTAAAATGCTCCAAATGAGATTTTTTGCAACAAAAAAATATGAGAAAATTTCAGGGGACTAAATGTTTTGTTGTTTTTGTATCCTGCAGCAACTTTGTTGATAACATTATATATGGTATTGTCAGCATGTAACACTGTTGAAAACTCACCACTGGCATTTCAGTGTAGGAAAGGCAGTGATTCCCTCAAAGTAACATATTTTGTTCTTAACAAGGGCTGCTGTCCTTCCTCATAATACTGTTGTTTTGTCACTTCCTCTGTCGTGGTGAGCTTTGGAACTGGAGATATGTTTCTGCAGCAGTCTCCATATGAGACATATGCACTTCCATTCCTCTTGGTCCTAATTAATCCACTAGACATTACTTATTTGTTTTCTTATCTATTTATTTGAAGAATTCTGAATAGATTTCATCCTCAGCACATTCTGTTTTGTTTCTGCACTTTTTGATACATTCAGATTTATTAACAAAATTTACGTGTTACTGGGGGCCACTGCAAAACAGAATCACATTCTCTATCACACAAGTGATTTGCTCATTGTTGTAATTGCTAAGAATCACAAGTGTCAAACTTGTGTTCTAGAGGGCTGATGTCCTGCAGCTTTTAGATCTTTCTCTGCTTCAGAACTTCAGAATCAAATAATGTGGCCATTAGCAGGACGCTCTGGATCTTGGTAACATGGTGAGGAGAGGTTTTATTCATTTGATACAGGTAAGTTAGACCAGGGACACATCTTAAAGCTGGGGGACTCTTAAAATCTTACCATTGTTGCAAAAAGTATTTCTTGCTTGTTTTTCTTTTTTTGTTTCTGTTTCAACTTTGTTTCTCTTCTTGCAAAATAATGTGATAAATCTATGATTTTGATGTAAACATAGCAATGTTCCCATACCACAAGCCCTGTGTCTGTAAAATTTAAAGTAGTGGACATACTTATGCAGAAAAGCCCTCATTACAGTAATTCACCACTATTATGATATGGTTTTAGCTGATTAGTTCTCAGAATCTCTAACCTTTAGAGTGTGTCAGGACTCAACTCCCTTGTGTTTAATATGATACATCTTTTTTGCATTTCTTTGATCAAACTGCCAGTTTTGGGCTTTTTGGCATGTTTTCCTCTCCTCTTGGAATAGATTTCAGGAGGAGAAATGCAGTGCCAAAGAGTTGATCCAGAATACTTCAAAGGTGCTACATAGATAAAATACCCTGTGAACATGCTGCCAGGGTACTGACTGATGGATCCTCAAGTGAGCTGCAAAGACACTGATGACCACACCCATATGTTTCTATGAGGAAAGACCAGAGCTGCTGATAGGTTTGTAAATCACGGATTGTATGTCCACCTGATGTAGTAAAACAATTCATACAGTACATGTACTGTGTGGCTAGGAGAGGAAATTGACCTGAAAACCATTTTATATATATAATAGATGTGTTTTCTCTGTCAAGGAAAAGACATAAAAACAACTATGCAAGGCGCATCACATTACCCAACCCCCTTTGCCTAGTGTCCCTAACATAAGGTGGAGGGGTAGAAGGTCTCTTACATGGTACAACTCCATGATGTTATCATGGAAGAATTTTTAGACAATGCCAGTGGCAACATATGAGATCTACTACACTTCATGAAGTAAAGTATCGCTGGAAAACATAGTGGGCACACAAAGTATCGACACTTTGGGAACAAATTTGACATGTTTACTTAGGGTATACCCAATTGTGTTACCAGAAGTTGAGACAATAAGGCCTGGGTTTTTAGGAATTTTGTGGAGACAGCAAATCTACACAATTATAAACTATACATTGAGTACCTTACACGGAATTCATGTGTCATATCCTTATTGTCATCCCTTGAAAAGATACAATAAAATATTTACAAGAATGTGAAGGGTGTACTTACTTTTGTGAGCTAATGTATTGAATTAAAGCATATTTATTTCAATAGAGTATCTCGCAAACAGTCCAGAAGTATCCGATCTCACGGACATCCAACAGTCATGACATGTGATTTCTGGCTGATGATCTCTGTTGTTTTATCCAGTGAATGAGTAGCCATTTGGGCTACACTCGTTGGCTCCTAGCTGCTGGAGCAGCTATTCATATGTTAATGAGAGTCGGTAACACCTTATTGCCAGATGCCCCCCCCACCATAGTGCACGTAATCAACAATTTCTGCCTTTGAGAACTCCAGTTCCTTCAGCCTAAAAAACTGCCACAAATTCCCATAAGGTAGAGAAATTTACAGCAGTTTAGGTGGTCGAAAATCTGACTTTATTATATAGTGTGTATCTTTCCTGGACAGGGCCACCTGTGGAGCTACTTAAAAGTTACCTTTTTGTATCTCTGCTTCTTTTTGTATATCTGCGTTTGTCCTGTTGAACTCCAGTCAGCCTCAGCAGATGGCCGCTCACACTGAACCTGGTTCTGCTGGAGGTTCCTTCCTGTTAAAAGGAAGTTTTCCTCTCCACTGTTAGGATTTTTGAAGAGTCAGCAAGTTGATGCAATCAGCTGGTTTTTCTTAGATAGAAACTTTGAACCACTCTGACTAAATGATTTGGTTAAACTGCCTCTGTTAAACACCTTGAGATATATATGTTGTGAATTGGTGCTATATAGCTAAATAAATTGAATTGATTTGAATTAAATATGTAATTTGAATCAATTTTTGCTTAATAAACATAACCTAAAACTTGTTATGTCCAACTGTGTTAAAAATAGCCTATTATATTGATTATATTGATAATTATAAAATTCATTAGGTTCCTATTAAACAGTAGCTTACTTTCCACACACACAAATGAAATGTGAAGGTATTGCACATTTTATTCCAAAGATCCAAAAAATCAGGAAAGTTTATTAAAGTTATCAGTCTACAGAATTAGCAAAAAGAGGAATATAAGGCTGTTAAAAAAAGTATCAGATTTGTATCGTTCCTTATTAACTGAAACTTTCACTGTATTAACAAAAATATCCATTTCTATGAGTCATTTGATTAATATTTACTTATAAAAGCACTTTCTGGGAAGTGTTTTGCATGGAGTTAACCAACATCTTCTAGCCCAGAATTATTGGACTACATTCCAAAGTTACTTTGTATTTATTTTTGTTTTTATCCTTAAAAACAGAGTGGTAGATGATACCCCATGGGTTATCTATTGGATTAATGTCCAATGACTGGGCTGACTCCATTACTTTAATCTTGTTGGTCTGGACCCAGATGCAGTTTTACTTGTGTGCCTTGGGTCACATTCCGTTGAAAAATGTATTTCAAGGACATTTCCTGTTCGGCATAAAATAACAGGCTGTTTTCTTACTGATGAGTGGTACTCTGTATGCAATGAATAGGCCATACACCATAGAAATATACCAAAGTATGTGAAGCAACTCAGTCCAATAGCAGTCTTTGTTGTTTTGCATTCCACTTTAAACATGAAGGAGACCTTTTTACCTGAGCAATCATTTTCTGTGCATCTTCTTTATATATTTTTACCTCTCAACTTTCGATTAAAGGTACTCTGTTCTAAACAAATCTGGAATCTGGAGATAAATGAACTATGCTAGTTCAGTAGCATATATTTAGATTAATAGTCCAAAACACCTCCTAGTTACACATGACCTAGAGAGTCACTGAAAAAGAAAACCAGCCATTTCAAAATGAACATTTATTCATTCAAATCTTATTTCTATTTCATCCATCCATCCATTGTCTTTACACCCTTGTCCCTAATGGGGTCGGGAGTGTTGCTGGTGCCTATCTCCAGCTGCGTTTCAGGCGAGAGGCGGGGTACACCCTGGACAGGTCGCCGGTCTGTCGCAGGGCACTTATTTCTATTTCTAAATGGAAATTTAAAAAGAAAAATTCATAAATCTGACTACAAATATATTTCCCAATCACACATTTAAAAACGTTATTCTCTATTACATTTTGACTTTCTTTTTCAACTTATAATTTCAAATCCTTCTTGAAATTGCATTTTCTTTTTTGCTTTACCATCTTCATTTACCTTTTCCTTGAACCTTCTGGTCCCTGAGCACACTAGAAAGCAGTTACACTCTTTCATTGGTTAGACTGCCACATAGCTTAATAGAATGACCAACGAGGGACCAGAAGGGTCACAGAAAAGGTAAATGAGAGAGTCTTGGTTTTAAAATGTCCTTTTTAAAATGTACAATTAAAATGTGCTTTTAAAATTGGATTTCAAATTGCATGATTTAAATGTTAAAAGGGAAATAGCTGGTTTTCTTTTTCAGTGACTCTCTAGGTCCACCATACCTAATAAGTTATTCATCATATATTAGTATAACAGGTATAAAAGAAACAGTGAACCATGTACAATCTCCTGTTTTTGTCAGCATAACTATACCAATCAAAGCTTATTTCATGGGGCTTCCATAACCAAGTAAGTTTTATTCAAACCAGTAGACGTGGATGGCTTGTTGGTCACAAGAATGGTAGATGAACATATTTTCTTAAATGGATGAAGTCTATACTTCTAACTAACTTCTGCTTTTTGTGATGTAGAAGGATTCAAATTAAATAAGAAATGAAAAATATAAACAAAACAATCAAAAAATTGCTTCAGTCATTTTTATTATTGGAATTGCCTCAATAATTGTGGAGTTTGTAATAACTATATGAAAAATTAAATGAACCAAAACAACAGCTAATTTCTACAACAGTGATTGCAAAATGTCATGTTCAGATTGAATGTTGTTGGGGTTTTTTTGTCTGATGTTTTATTGTGGGATTTTTTTGTCACTGCTGTAAAGCAGCAATTTATTTTAAGGTTTTTCACAAATTTTTGCCAGGGGACCCAATTAAAAAACAGTACTGTATAAATTATAGAGTTTAGTGTTTAGAATGTTGCTTACATGAAACAATCCATTCTCGTGTTGTGAATTTGCAACCTTATTTTATTTTTTTATTATTTTTGCTCTATGTGTGTCTTCACACCTTAAGCTCACCTTGTAGGATGTTTCATTACTTTATCCAAGGTCCTTTTAATAATCCCAGTAGTAGGGTGGGACTAGAGGCAGATTGGATGACCGCCTTTAACTCCCCCACAGTTTGCAAATGGTCTAGTAACTGCCTTTGATTCCTTAACAAATGACTTCATTCACTGGCTGTAAACTGGAGGAGAGAGAACATTTAGAGCCCTAAAGCACAAAACTGTATAAAACTTTTTGACAAAATTAGGTCACTAAAGTTATTGGATGTGTTGTCAGTCGATTAAAAAGGATCTTTAAAAATGTTGCCTTATGGTAATGTGTATGGCTATTTTCCATTAGCTGTCATGGAGGTAAAAACCCAAGCAGTGTCATGTATTCTGGCTGCCATAGCACAAACTGCAATGTGCATCTCTGAGAAACAGGCTAAGAGTTGGTTCACAGAAAGATTTCAGTGCTTAACAAAAATATATATTTTAAATGCCTTAAATAGAACATGATTTTAACAGGTATGCTTTCTAATAATGCTTATTTAAACTGAATCTTCACAATGACTTGCAAAAAGGCTCTAAGCAAACATTGGATCCTCTCTGAACCCCAGCCATCTTGATAAATGGTTAGATATCTTAAATTACATTTTCCACGTGGAAAGACTAACCTTCTCACTCAAATTACAGATAATCACTTATTGAAAGCTGTGGTTAAAATATATTTTTTTTATGTTTGTGCTAATCAAAGGCAATGTAGAGAAATCCTGAATGCAAAAATCATGAAGTCATACATTATCCAATTTTCTAAATTGTTGTTCTGATTATACTTACTAAAGATTATTTAAAAAAAGACATGATGAAAACAGACTTGCTTTTAGAAAAGGAAATGGTCCTAAAACTAAGTTATAAGTGGCATACTCATTAGTTTAATAAGAGCCTCTTTAAATGCCACTGATCTGAGATTAGAAAACTAAATAAATTGTTAAATTAGGTCTCTACGTGTTTTCTAACATTCTTGCTTGATTTTTAGATCAGCTAGCGGATAATACTGTTGGGTTGGAACATCATCACCTGTCTAGTAGAACAGCAACAGCAGTTATCTTTGAAGATTAAAGATTTTTGAATTGAAGTTCCGTTGGAGTTTATTAATAGTCAGTATCCTATCCAGTGTAAATATCGCAACTTTGAGAAACAGAAGAAAATGGGCGAATATTGCGCAGGAGGAAAGAGAGTGACCCATGTTTGGAGGTCTGTTGTAACCACTGTCTGCTAAACTCAGAAGTTTGCTGGGTTAAAAATAATCCAGTGTAGGCTTTGTTATCCAAGTCCTGAATAAACTATGGATTTTTCCAGCCCTGGGTTGACGAAAAAAAAAAAAGTTCTGTTATGGGATGGCACATAAGATGTTTATTTTCTGCCATATTTTGAGGGTTTTTTTTTCCTACAGACTGATAAAAAAGTTTCAGGGAGAGAAAAATATAACAGCTAAAATACCCCTGAATAAAAATAAAAGATAACCCTACCTGATTCAATAAACAACAACAATGCAATCCAACCATATAACCTCCCTAACAATCATAAAACAATAGAAATCTGGTGTACTCAAAAAAATATCAAAGCATTCTGACCAAGTTTACATTGCAAGAAGAACAGAGAGGCATTCAAGCTTGTACAATAAACAGGGGTGAATGGTGGTCTGATGGCCAAGAGGCAAGAGTGCAACTTCACAGCCATTAAATAATGTTCAGGTAAATGATGACTGACTTAAGACCCAGGAAGGGGCAACCCTTTGGGGCCTTGGACAGAACAACCCTTTGCATCAATGACAAAATTTCATCTACATTGGGGATGTAACAACAATCTAAAATCTTAATATTCATAATCAAAATACGACACTATAAAAACTGATCATATTTCTGTTATTCTGAGCGCGTGTTAGTCTAAACTCAAAAATGAAATGATCAGTTCAATGAACATAGCTAAAACAAAGGGCAATCATTTTCGGACCAAAGGAGGAGAGATCCAGAGTTAAATCAATGCTTCGGCTACTACAGCTAGAAACCACTGTTTATGGCCAAACTCTTGGTGTTATGATGGATTAAGACCTCAACCTTCAGAGGCACATAAAGCCAGTTATTAAGTCAGCCTTTTATCACCTGAAGAACATTTTCAGGAATAAAGGACTAATGTACGAAGCAGGATCTAGAAAAACTCCTTCTCACATTTATCTGTAGTAGAATTGATTACCGCAACAGTGTCTTCATAGGTTTGCCTAAAAAATCCATCAGACAGCTGCAGCTGATCCAAAACGCAGCTGCCTGTGTTCTCAATAGAACTGAGAAAGTAGAGCACACCAGCCCGGTTCTGTAGTCCTTAAACTGACACCCTGTTGTTCAGAGAATAAACTTTAAAATATTCAGTTAGTCTATAAATCACCAAATGGATCAGTACCTCAATACATAAAAGATTTGTTGTCAGTTTATCAACCTTCCAAACCACTGAGGTCTTCTTGTTCAAGCCTACTCTGTCCACCCAGAACCAGAATCAAACATGGAGAGGCACCATTTACTTCCTTTACGCCACTTATCTGGAACAAACTTCCAGAAGACTTTAAAAGTGCTGAGAGTCTGAGTTCTTTTAAGTCAAAGTTAAAAACACATTTGTTTAGAGCTGCTTTTGAATGTTGGAGAAAAACTGTTAACTGAAGTATTTTTTTTATGTTTATTTGTTTTTAATCTGCTTTTATTTTTCTTCAATTTTTGTGTCGAATTTGTGTAAAGCACTTTAAATTGTTCATATTCTTAATTGTGCTATGCAAATAAACTTGCCTTGCCTTGCCCATGGTGAAAAGGTTAAAGTCTCAGATTGTAAATGAGTGATTTAGGTCTAGGTCCTGGAGGTCCTGGAGGTCCTGCTAGAAAGGGCATCTGAATACAATTTTTCAGAGTCTGTGAGCAAGTGGTGATGACTTTCTGCAGTGACCCCTGAACTTGGAAGCAAGTGAAGGACACAAACTTTATAAGACCCATTATCATCAAGTGATGTGCAACAAAACAGTTGTTTAAGACATATTTATTTAATTTAGCTGCAGATATTGAAGATAGAAAATAATAAAATTGTTATGATCCTTGGTTGCTTTGGTTTTTGTTTTTCTTGTTTTTTTCTCCTTCACTTTTGAGCTCTTTGTTATAGATTCTTTCTGTTTAGTTTTTTTTTCTGATATTCTTGTGTCCTTTTTGTGCATTTTTGGTTGATTTCTCTTAGATCAGGGTTCATTACTTGTCCCTAATCTCTTTTAGCTCATTTGCTTTCATTGTCAAACCCCAAACTTACTTCAGTATATAGCCTTGTTGGTTGTCATTGCCCCTCGGGGTTACAACGGTTACTCTGATCACCCTCCATGTCATATTTAGTTTGTGTAATGTTTGTAGGTTTTCTGTTTTTATTATCAAACACACACCAGCTCATCCCAAGCTCCTGTTTGTATTTTGATTCTCGACAAACAAAACATTAAAAAGCGATAAAGATGAAACCAGATACAAACATACACTGTCCAAAAAATTAAGCAACTTTTTCCTCACTATCTTACATGTAATCATACTAAGCTTCTTCTGATTTAGTTAAATGAGATTAATGGCCTAGTTATTGGTGCTAAAATGTTACTTATCCTTCCATAACTTCTCACAGTGACTGAAGTTTTTGCGAATCCTTCTGACAGAAATGCTGAGTCAAATTTCCATCCTGCTTTGCTCACACCCACCTTTTCAACCGTGTGCAGATTCTTTTATGGGACAGAGATTATGGATTTACAATAGCCACATAAAAAACACAGAGTTATAAAAAAGTGATTGCAAAAAACTTCTTTTTTTGTGAAATATATGAAATACAAATATATGTGAAATATAATTGGTTGGTCAGCCCATCATACTACCAACCAACTGTGTTGTTTTGGTCATAATTAGCCCCACTGACTTTAAGATTCAACACAGGAATGTGAAAAGAATTGACAGAAATAACTACATATGCTTCTAAAGACTAAATACATTCAACCCTGAATTAAGCACTGTCATATTCATATTATTTATTAGCATTAGATAAAAACTATATTATATTAAATATTATATTATATTTATTTAATGTAGGTCTTTTGATCTATCTTTATAATTACTTATAGAAATATGTATTTAACAACTACTGTGAACAAGTTTCCCTTTGATATTGGATTAGCTTCCTGGCTCTGAAAAATAGTAATGGTTTACTCATTGTTTCTATCTAGAATTAATTAAGAATTGCCTCCAGGACTCAAGTTAAGTTAATTCAAAATCTGCTGAGATTTCCGCAGAATTACCTAGGTGTAAAGTCTTAACTTTCCTTTTAGGCTGAGTTCTCATGGCATTTGTGAGATCACAAACATAGAAGAAGCAATCTTGTAAAGTCACCTTAAATCCTACAACTGCCCAGCCAATCGCGTTGTGGCATTATGGTTTGAGGTGGGACATATAGCTGTGACAAAAACAAGGGCCATCAAGCCCACAGCCAAGGAGAAAAAAACATGGCAGCACAGGAGGATGTATATGGAACTGTTGCTATCACATCTGTTTTGTCAGAATCCATTATTTCATCTTTGAAACATAAACAGATACAGTTTTTGTTGTTTCTTATGGCGTCTGCTGCTATTTCATGTGTTACAGTGATTTTCTAAAACCAAACTTTTGTGACCAGGCAATAGATGTTGCTTCATCCAATTCACTTGAAAGATTGTGTTGAATGTCCTTCCTTTTACAAAAAAATGATTGGAGTAGTCCTAAATAAATAATGTGTAAAACTAAAACGGAGTGCAACACACTATCAATCTGTCTTGCCAGGTTAGTAAAATCCCTTGTTTGGACCAATATCCTTCATTTGTCAACATTTCCAGATTTACTCAAACTTGGATTTAATAAAGAAACTATTCAGTAACAAATAACTATCATTTATTAAGAATAACAAATTATTGTAGATAAAACATGAAGGTAGCTCTGCCTGTGTGTTTTAATAATTCTCTTATAAAATTGACTGATGGTTTGGTCTTTCAGTTGCTTTGAAACTTGTCCGCTCTGCCATTGAGGATTTGTGAATGATTAACAGTGGTTTCATCTCTTTCATTATTTCAATTACCCTTGTTACACTGATTAATTTCACTCCTCAAATTATGATCCTTCATTCCCACGCTTATAGTGGCATTAATCTTAGGAGACTTTGCCTCAGCATTTGTAAAGCCACGTTGTCCTCTTTGTCTGGGAATGGCTGGAAAGTAGTCTCTATCAGCGTGATCGTTGAGGCATAAAACAAAAAAGTTGTCTTCCTCAAAGTCCTAAAAGGTTTTCTTCATCTATTACACCAAACAATTAAGTGCAAGTAAATATTCACCCATACTGTGCTACCAATCTAAATCCTTGTCTCCTGGACTCTATTCACCTTTTCTTTTACACAAATTTTGTCTTTGCCCTTTAATCTTATTCAAAAATGAAATTATTTATGAGTGAGTAAAGGCAAGAGACAGTTTAGCAGCACAAAGATATTAATGAAATGAGAGAAAACTTTTAGGTTTTGTGTTTATATTTTTTTTCTTGTTTTTACTGCTTAAAATGGCACAAACTGGTTGAAATTTGAAGGGAAAATCCTAAAAATAAAGCAGAATGACAAAAAACAAAAACACCAGGCACAGATGACAAAAAGCCCTCATATAAAACCTAAGCCATGTTCAAATAATTTAGATCATATTAAGATCGTTTTATCAAAAAGCAAAATACAAAAAAAACCTTTCAAACCACAGCAGGAAATGTAAATACAATAAATTACATAAAACAAATAACAAAGGGAAGCTTTGTAGCCTTAATAATTGGCTTCATACTGAAGTTAGCCACTTTAAGTAGGTCGGTATATATAATATAAAACCCCTATTCTGAATCATAATTCATTCCTTAACAGTGAATACATAAAATGCATGCTTAAACACATTTGTGATTTTCTCACAGCTTATGCCTAAAATTTGAGCCTGGAAACAATGAGGTTCATTGAGAGTTGACTTATTGTTTGGTGAGCAATTTCTGTGTCAATTTGGTCAAAACAATTAGAATGATTGTCCTGCTAAAAGACCCAAAGATGTCCAATTTTAATTTTCTGGATAAAGTATACCCCATCTTGATTTAAAATCTCTTGGCATCGTCACTGATAAATATCAAAGATATCCAGAGCCTTTGGAAGAAAAACAGCACTACCCAGATCCTCATGTACTTAACAGTGTTCAAGAGTGGCTTTTGTATAAATTAAGCCTTTGCTTCAAACCAAAACTTATCTGAAGTTTCAGTGTCATCTGATAAAAGTAGACATGCTGCAAAAAGATTGTAGATATTAGACAATGTTTTAAGTTATGTTTAATAGTTGTTAGGGAGACTTGTTAGATTTTTTTTTCCTTTCATATGCTGCTGGTCTGTCCTTCCTTATGCTGCTGCTCCATGTATAGTGGTTGCCAAAACAAGGTTTTGTTGTGTGACATAATATTAATATCAGAAAGACAAAAAAGTAGTTCATGGCGGATAATAAAAGTTTCCAAAAATTACATAAAAACTAAAGAATAAATTCATAAAATGGTCAATTAGGTTTATTTTGGAGGGATTGTTAGAGGTAACATATAATGCAGATTTTATTACACATACTACTTTTTCTCCCTGATAAAACATGCTCAGTCTAAATTTTGGATTTTTCTGAATGTTCAGTTTTAGATTACACTACTGCAATTAAAGAATAATTATGTTTAAGATTTCTTTTTCAATGTCTTTACCATGAGCGCCAATAAATCTGGCCAGTACTGTATACTCAGTGGAGTCATGCATATTTGAAATCACTCTTTTTTTGTTGCATGAATAAAATATCTGTAAAGTTTTAAAGCCACTTAACTCTTAATGTTGAGCCTCATCCTCTGTTTCTGCAGTTCAAGTGAGTGCAGTTTCTGATGACTAAGAATGAAAGAGACTGTTCGCTAGAGACCAACGCTCACTCCCTTCCACCACAATCACCATGGCCACCTGCTTGTCATGAACGAAGTCTTTGTGATTGACACAACTATCTCATTTACCTTCCCCTCACGTCCAGTAAATAACAGGGCTGCAAACCAGTGACCTAGTCTGTTACATAGAATTAGAAGCATGGTTTAATTCTCATTAGGAAATTCCCTCAATTAAAACTCTTCCTGACTGTAAATCACTGCTCCAGTCACAGCAAAGACACATGTCTTGCTGCAAAGAAAAAAAAGCTGCAAAGAAAAAAGAAAGCTTTACAAGAGTGTTTTATGTGCTACATTTAACCCATATTCATTTAAACAAAGTTTATTATTTTTCTTATTTATATCTATAGAATACCATGCAAAAATAATTATTTTTTTTTTTCACTCAACGTTATTTTACAATCAAAAACTTTAACTCCCAAAAGATCTGCCAAGGTTCCCTGTTGTTGGAGAAAGGCATTTTCACACCATGCTGCAGCTGACACAATTTTTCCATAGTGTAGATCAGGGGTGTCAAAGTCGTTCCAGAAAGGGCCGTGTGGCTGCTGGTTTTCTTTCCACCCGAGCAGT
>JAUZNJ010087859.1:0-10083 GCA_034780135.1 Jordanella pulchra
GAATTTCCTTCAGAAAATATTCCACTATATGTACTTAAACTTCATGGGTGCCAATAATGGTGAGCAGGACTGTATAGAAGCAAAACATTAATGATTCCTTCAAAACTCTTTTTCTGACACCTAATTGTGAATTACTGAATGTTAGATAAAGTCAAAAAACAACAACAAATGTTTTTTCATGTTTGTAAAAGCTCTCTAACGACAACTTTAAGACAATCTAATAATCTGACTTGATTATAAGCAAGATCACCTAAAAAAAACAACAAAAGGCACAAGGAAAGGTCTAATTGACAGCAGTAGCAACCGCATTAAACTTTATTGAAAAATGAATCAAACTTGTTATTTTAAGATCAGATCCATGTACAGAGGCTTTTGTCCTCACCATCGCCGTCAGTTTCACGTCCCGGCTTGATGATCTTTGTCGCATGTTTTCTCCCTTTTTCTACTCCCAATTTCTACTCTAATTTCACACATAAAGTCCATTACAACCCAAAAAAACACCATCTAATTGGCTTTATTTTTTTTCTTTTATTCTAAACAAAAAAAAAAAAACACATCTACATAAATATATTGCAACTAACTATTCCCACCACATACACTAGTATGGTGCAGATTAGTAGACAGTGCTGTCAGAAGAGTGGTCATATAAATGATTCAGTTATTATTAAATTCCTTATTTAATATCATGCATGTTAAATATCAACTTACAGTTCTATGTAAAGTTCGGTAACAGTAAAGTTACAGCGCCCTCCGCAATTATTGGCACCTCTGTTTAAGATGTGGTTGAGGACTTTAAAAAATTCTCCTTTCCTTTTAAACAACAAAGAACCCAAATGCAAAAAAGGGAAAAATCCTACCTTTTATTTAAGCACATTACTTTGGTGGTAAAAATAAAATCACACATTTAGAAAATAAAAAAGATGAAATCATTTTACTACTCGTTATCTTGCTTAGTAAGTGGCTACTTGCATTAAACAGTGACTTAGTTTTTTGTAAAAGTAACCATTAACTCCAACTACATAGTGAAGTAATGTTCCTAAAATCTCTATAAGTAGTCCAGATCAGTGTTTGTGTGTGTGCCTGTGTTTGTGTATAAAAAATATTTTAGATCATTGCATCTAGGAAAGTAATTGTGAAACTATCACAGAAACCTCAAGCATGAAACATCAAAGGAACTTTTCAAACCAATTTTTGTAGTTATAAAAAGTGTGGGTGATAATTTGGGGTTAATTACTCATACCAAACCCACAGAGATTATCAGGTACATTTCTATCTCTTCAAATGACACATACTTGCGTTTGATTGGTGTATTAGTTCTCATACATTTAGACGCATGTATCCATGTGCGAGACCATTACTGTGTCCAAAGCTATGACTTTGGCTTATTTCAGGCAACAGGAGACAGTGGAGGAGCCCAATCAGTCTGCAGAACTATAATTATCATGTCAATGTTTCTCTGCAACCACAGCACTGTGTAGGAGGGCATCGCAGCTACAAAGAGTCTCTCAGCCAGAGGGTGCTCACGCATGTGAAACTAAGTCTAAACCTGGTTCCTCTCAGCACTGAATGTAATTTAACCAGTTGGGATTAGCTGCAAAATTAGCTGTGAACAGGTTCACTTGTATGCTTGCATTGTTCAACAATTCAATGATGCAGCTTATGGTTTTACAGATAGAAAATGTTGTCATGGCAGCGGCAACCCTTATATCAGCAATCTAACAAACATAGTTGCCCTAAATTCACATTTAAGCTTTGGAAAGTAATAAGGTAAAGCAAAAAATCTCCTACAATCATACAAAACCTGTTTTGACTTTGTATGTTTCAACTGAGTTACACATAAATCATTTTATTAACTTTTTTGGGAGGGTGTTTGATGCTCTGTGTCATTTGGGTTTGGGGCAACTTGTTTCTTGTGCCTCTCCCTTTTTCTGCATTGGCTGCCCCCAGTCAAAGCACGCCCATAAAGCTGGGTGTTGCTTGGAGGTACAGAGCTCCTGCCTCAGATGGTGATGCTGCCAGTTACACCACAGTCTGGACTTTCTGTTTGCTTGCTTTGATTTAAACATTAACTTTATTTTCTTTAAAAAAGTTATGGTAAATATATAATTTTGTGTCATCTCTCATTTTTTTAAACTGTTACGTGATAACAAAAGTTACATAAGTCTTTAATTAAACTAAAAAACAAACATTTAGTAACAAATCTAACTAAATATGAGCAATGGATGGCTAATGGAGCCAGCAGAAATGAAAGTGTTTCTCATGATCTAAAGGCATGGCTGCTAAATGCATTAACAAAGTCTTGTTTTCTTTCTGAGCCCCGTTTTGTTTACTCAATCCTAACTCCGTTCCAAACCTTTCAACACTTGAGGAAAGAAAAGTCAACAGTAGTAAATTAAATGATGCAATAAAATACATTAAAATCTACCTTTAATCACTAAAACTACTAGGTTTAACTATTTATTCTACTGTGTAACAGATTTCAACATTGTTATCCATAAACAAAACAAAAAAAACCTGCCAATCTGGGTCATTTATTAAATCAGTTTCTACCACCTCTCCTAAATACATTTTTATTGTTTCTTTTCAATATTGTCATTTTGAAATCTCTATAAATACAAGTGTGATTAAAAAAGAAGAGTAATAGAATCACTGCATAATGCATCGGCCAATATACGCACATATCTACCGATATGATAGTTAGTCAATGTATCTCTCTATCTCTAACATATTTTAGTATGAGTAGAACAACTCTGATTCCTGATTTAGAATTAGGAGATCACTAGAGGAAAATGAGTTGGAATTTAAGGAGCCAGTTGAAAAGTAACAACTTTATGTAATATTGGTCGGGTTACACGAGTTGGTGTGTTTTTTCCTCCTCTGTGCAGGTCATGGTGATTTGGATCCAGAGCATGCCTGCCTTTCTCTCTTCCTCTGCATATTCATCCTGCACATCTGAGTCTTATATGTGTCATCATTTTACACACACACATACTGTAAGTACCACATTTTAGCACTACACCTTCAAAACTGATGCTTCATTTTCATTAAATAGAATTTTTTCCACACTATACTTAATAAATAGTCATTTTTGCTCATTTTACCTGGGGCATTGGTCCGGCCTGTCACTGCACACAGCAGTGAGTATGGACATTTCTACTCTACTATCATTAATTATTTCCAATATGGAGCAGATTGGATGACATATGGGAGAGCAGGAACATTCTATGACAAGCCAAGATATTGAAATTTGCCACCGGACCATGTCTACCATAGAAAAGTTTATTGTCAGCAGCTATTTAGGAACTTCATGTCTGTTATCTATGGTTTGAAATCGGTGTGGTCCAAGTCAAATTGATTCAGCTTCAGGTTCTCTCTGGCAGTAACCTTTTGGCTTAGGATGAGTTTATTTATGTTTTCTGTTTGTGTTCTAAATATGAGGTTATTAGTTCCGTATTTTCTTCACTATAGGACACACTGTTAATGAATGACCTGTTTTCAAACTATTTTCATATATATGGTGGAAGTCATTTTCTGTTCCATCCATTTATTAATGCTGAATTTTCTAACCTTCAGTTTGAAGCTCGTGTCGTAAGCGTGTCTCTTGACAGGTGCCCTTTTGTGCTCTTTATAGAGTCATTGTAATTTTATGGTTTTATTACAGCTATCCTTACTGCGATAGCTGTAATACTGCAAGCACTGTGGCTTTGTAGCTTACTGAAGTCGTAGCCAAACATTTTGACAAAGCAATGTGTAGCACAGAAAATCACTTGGTGGTTAGTTAGCACAACCAGAATGAATCCATGTATACGGCTCTGCAGATGAAAAGGCACACCAATGTAAAAAGAAAAAAAGTGCGCTTTATAATACAGAAAATACAGTACATGTACTGTAATGTTAGCTCGATAAATTAAGAGAAAAATAAGAGCACAGGTGAAACTTAACTTTTCTTTCCCAACTGGTGTATAATCTAATCTATCCAGACAGGTTGCCTTTTTGTACATCAGGATTATTATATGTGAAGAGTGCTACAGTTCAATAAGTTAATTCTTTATTAAATATTTTCTATATGCATCATTCTTTTTTTGAAACTTGAAATAAATACAGACTTTTTCAATAAATATATAATTAATTATATGAATCCTAGTTAAATATAGTGATTTTACTTGTGAAGTAAATATAATTATTTCGGGATTTAATAAATTAATTCATATTCCTGTACTGAACTACACCATTAAGTAAGTTAAACTGTCACAAGTCCATCAAAGCCAAGGAGGCGGAACTAGAGCCCTTCTCATACAAACCCTGATGTCTGATTGGCTCCTTCTAATTGAGCAAAATCAGAAAACTTCTTCATGGTTTTCATTTACTCAAAATGCATTTTTTTACTAGAAGATGTAGAAATAACTTTTAAAATGTATTGCAATTTGTTTACAGCACATTGTGTGAGCAAATTCAGCCTCTATAACCCAAACTCTATCTGAAATATATCTAATAAACTTGAGAGAGTGTTCTGTGGTCTAGTATGGAGAGCTGTCAGAGACTTCAGCAAAATCAATGTCAACTCTGCCCACTGACTAACGAAAGCTGATACAATCTCATTAAGTTTTTAAAGACCAAACTATGGATATACAGGCTTTAACTGCTCACCCAATGTGCAATAAACAAATGGTAAAACATTTTAGAAAATTATTTCCAACTTATCTAGTGAAAATGTTGACATTAGAGTGAAAGAAAACCAGGAAGAAGTTTTATTAGCTTGCTGAGTGAAAAACAGCCAAACACATGTCAGGGTTGGAATGAGAGTGGGTCTAGTCCCGCCTCATTAACTTTGATGGACTTTTAACAGTTTAAATTAATTCATAGTGTGCCCCGGTGCAGGAACATGAAATTGATTAAATCATCAAATAAATATATTCACTTCTTATATTAAAATCTACATATTTAACTTAGACCCATTTAATTAATCATATTTGATCAACAAATATGTATTTATTTCCAGTTCTGATAAATAATGACACATTTAAATAATTACTGAATTTGTTATTTAGTTACTGTACTCATCTCCTTCAATTCTTATGTAGCAGTGGTTTACCATTTCATGTTAGCCCTTTAAGATTTATTTACTCTTGTAAAAATGATGTGAACTAAATGGAACTGACAGGCAAGCCATTAAACACAATAGTTTGGTAGAGAAATGTATGCTCTGTTTTTCTGTGTGCAGTTTACTTACCATTCCCTGGGCAGCAATGAGAGCAGCCAAGGTGCTTCTTCCTGAGGTGCCTGGGGTGCAAAGCGACAGACGAACCTCCTGCCCGCCCACCAGAGTTCGGTCCATCTCAGTCAGCACGGCTTCAGCCTGCTCTGCGCTCTCATACTCCACCACACCAAATCCTCTCACTGGACTCCCTTCATCCTGAGCGAGCTGCAGGACAATAAAAAGAAAATAGAGTTTTAAATCACCCTACAGCAAAAGTTCTTCAAGCTGGTAGAGTCCCAATTTGGTTGGTTTGTCTTTTGTTTTCTGTATTTGGCTAAAAAACCCGTGCTGGCCATCTACATTCCTAATATAATGTTTAACTAATTATAGTAAAAAGTTCAACTTATTGAAAAAACTAAGGCAGTCAGTTGCAAGTCAGTGTTGTCTATGAGTGAGAAGATGCCAGGTGCTTTATTATATTGCATGATGTAACTGATGCGGATAAAGTCTTTTACCGAACATAAAGAGCAGAAACATAGTGCAAACTAAAATCTATGTGCTGGTATTGCTGTAACCAGGGAACAATGGGCAGTTTTACTATATTAACATTGTTTTTGTAGAACCTGCCGTCTACTGGAACTGCCGTCTAACGTTTATACAATGAATCATCCTGGAATTTGCTTTTGTTGTAACTTTCAGTTGAATTTGTACTGTCAAATCCTAACAAGTAAATATGGCCATTTTTGGGGGGTTCAAATGTCTTGTCTTACATAATATGTAAGAATCTGGCGATTTTTTTTCTATTCTGATACACTTTCTTTCTTTCTCTGCATATGTGGGAAAAACGAGTCACACAGTGAAAGAATTATTGGTAGATAATTGTTGTTTTTGTATTTTTTTTTTTTTTTAATTTTGATGTGGTGACAAAAATAAAACCCATTGCATTGCATTTTTATCCTTTGAGTAAAAGGAGGAAGAAGAATACTACAGAATTTAGTAAGATCAACCTTTACTTGTGAGCTCTTATTTCAATTCCAAAGTCCAATTAGTTTCAGTCTGATATTTCAGAGGATAAAACTGCAAAAAAGCACAAGTTTTGCATTGAATAAATGTGCAACGAATGTTTTACAGCCTGCCCAGGAACATAACAGTGATATAACCTAAACAAGGAGCCTGAGTCTTCACTACAGTGTCCTGCCAGATCATTATATTGTTAACAGTTGGAGAATTAGCATAGCTTTAACTCGGTCCAAATAGCTCAACGTCACTCACATATGTGCACTGATAGAATTCCTAGAAACATTACAGCCATTTTCCATTTCTATAAACGGCTCTTGTGTTGTATTGGGATAATGGGCTCTGCTCCTGAGAGGATTCAGTCAATGAATCTCAGTGCAAGTGCTGGATTTTTTCTCTACTGAACCCCTCCCTGCAGAGTTATACAAATCAGATCCTGGCATCACACACCACAGAGATGGGAATACACATAATGCAATGGGAATTTTTTTGCTAGAAATCTGAGCAGCGGGAAGCTGCTACAAGGAGAAATAAGCCAGCAACAGCAGCTTGGAGCAGGTGGTTTGAGTGAGGATTTAGGCACGTACCTCATGGTTTGAATGAGTGAGTAATTTGCTTAAGATAATCTGACATTAAATAAATGCTCCCTACCAATTAGCAAGTCATTTTACACTTGACAGAACTATCAAAATTCCTCATTTTTTACCATTTAAAAACAAAACAATGCTTACACTTATTTAAACTGCAGTTTAACTATGTTATAAACTACTTTTTGTTTTGGGAGAAGTGGCTCAGGCTGAATTTTTCAAAGTCTTTTTTATTAACTTTATGCTTTGTCTAAGGGAATTTGAAAGAGGGAAAGTCAAATTTTATTGACCATTTTCAAAAATAACTTAAAGCCAATCATCCCATAATTCTGACATTTTAACCTGGAGAGACTCACATGGATAAAAAAGAAGCAATTAGGAATATTTTATTGACTAGAATGAAACTAAGTTCTTTGGCGCTTGGACCCTGGCAGAAGACACGATGCTGTAAGTCATCATGAGCTTGGATGAATAATATAGGAAGAGGCTTAGAGTAGTAGGTCCCCTGGGGGCCCAGCGGTGGTGGAATAACCCAAAGGATGAGAGGGTGGAAGCAGATGGGGTGGAGGTGGGTCAGAGTTTGGCTGAAGCGATGAATGGGGAGACTGGGCCTTTGTCTTATTGGGGAGTGTCTTGAGAAAAGATTGGCTTCGGACAGGGTCAGTTCTTCGACGATTGGCTGAAGCTTCAGCAAAGGACGTCAGCAGGTGTTCCTAATTAGGCTGATAAAGAGTCTTCCAGACTATATATTATTGCAGTGTAAATGGACTTTCTATGTCTATTTAAGGTCTTCACTGGGATTCTAAGGCTTTTGACCCAAAAATGTCTCCATCTTGAGAAGTATCTCCTCTCTGTGTTAGTAATGACCCTATAGAAGTGTACCCTATAATCCTTAAACCTGGGTATCCTGCATGTCTAATGCATTCCTGCTCCAACACAGCTGATTTAGTCACTGGATGCTCTCGTCAGTAAGAGATATAGTTGTGAAAATCTCTGCTGGCTTTAGATGGAGACTACATGGAAAGGCTTTCTCCACACTTTATTCTATCAATGTTCCACATCAGTGTGGCAGTTGATCCCCCCACTGCTTTGGGATCACACTTGGCCAAGATACAATTTACAAACAGCACAATTATCAATTATCAAATTTCCTGTAATGCACACCATATGATGGGGAGTACAAACAGTATGAAGAACCTCCCCATGAACTGCAAGAAGTCTCTGACTGTCCCAAATGGTGATCTCAGCCACCATGTTTAAAGACAGATTTTTAGTTTCGAATGAAAAATATATTTCGAATAGCCTTTCTGTTTGACCCTTTATGACTAAAACATGGTTTGAAGAGCAGACTGACGCCTCCGTATCGACGATGCATCTATAAGCCTGTAGCCTATTTTCCCTGTATTTACTTTGGGTCGGAAGTTCCAGCGCTCTTTGGCAGATGTGATGTCAAGCACATCCATGTTAAATAGGTCCAACCTAGCTAATAATGGAAGCGTTATATTTAGGATTTATTTTGTGGATATTCAGGATCTCAACTCAGACACCAATAGAAACTCCAATAAGGTGTGAACCTTAGTTTTAGGTCAAAAACTGATTTTATTTTTTTCTCATCATAAGTTCACCTCCTTTTTCAGTTTGGTCTTAATGTTATATTAATAAGACTCAATAGTAATGTCAAATTACTAAATAAATTACTAAATTAGTAATTTATTCTATTGAAATCATTATGACCTTTTGTAAATAACTATGTTGTGTTGAAGAAACACATTTGTACCATTAGAAAAATGTATCTTTTTTGTGCTCCAAACTTCAACCACCATCAAT
Source organism: Jordanella pulchra (assembly GCA_034780135.1). Lineage (NCBI taxonomy): Eukaryota > Metazoa > Chordata > Actinopteri > Cyprinodontiformes > Cyprinodontidae > Jordanella > Jordanella pulchra. Next base: position 8,629 of record JAUZNJ010087859.1, read on the forward strand.
ATGGCTTTAGTCTCACAGGTTCATCATAACATTGTTTGAAAATGGATATTAACAACATATACATCAACATTATATAAATGTCTGTTATTTTGTTTATTAAAGTGAACAGAGAATGAATCAGAGAAACAAATGTGCTTTCATCTCCTCACTCAGCCTGAAAGCTGACGCCTGTTAGCATCAATGCTCAATCAAGTGGCGATCCACTTTTGCCCTCCACCCATTTGTCTGCCTTTACCTCTGGTCTGAATAAAGGATGGATGGAAAAAGAGAAAAATGCATATATTTGTACAGCAGTGGGTCGATAGGTTATTATCATCAGCATATATTAAGCAAAGTGCATGGAAATCACCTGAACAACTCGATCGTTTGAAAGACTGATGGATGGAAAAATGGGTGGGTGTGTGGAAGAGAGGGAGGGGTTGGAGTGAAGAGGAGATGGAGACGAAATGCTAGAGGAGGAGGAGAGGAAAGCAAAGTGAGAGAGGAAAACATCAGTGATGGATTGAGTAACTGACAAGCCGAGAGCGCGAGAAAGAGCGGGCTGACGGATGGTGTGAGTCAGACAACCAGATAAAAAACACGTTAAAATTTGAGTTCAGTTAACAAATACAACAGAGGTGTAGGTGTTTACTTAATAAAAAAATGAATTTAAAAAAAACAAAACAAATGTGAATGTGCGACTGGTACAGAAACACAAACTACGTTTCTGTGAACTCCCAATCCTTCTTTCAGCTGCACTTTTTGTTTGGATCGGCACTATTATGTCAATTTAAAAAAAGCCTCTCGGTCTGTAAGCTGTGTAAATGCCAGATGTGCCGTTTTTAACATACAACCTGTCTTTAGCATAAAAGGCAACTAGGACAGATAAAAAGGTTACAATCTCTACCCCCACATCGTGTTTGAAATATTTTCAGTATTTCATCAGGATCTCTTTAGCGTCGCAGTGAGCTATCCTCATTTCCCCCTGTGCTTCTGTTGTGTCCTGAAGGTGTAATTCGGGATAATTAAAGAGTTATTAAGTCCACAAATTTGGCACTTCATCTTTCACCCTCTAAATCATTTCTGATATAAATCAAAAAAAGATTGGCTCAGCAGAAATTATTCTCCCAAAATTTGTAATTACCCTTTGTCAGTCCAATTAAGAGTTTAGGTGGAAAATCTCACTGAACAAAAATGTATTTCTAAGCTCAGCCCAAGAATGCAATTATTGAATAGAATTTTTTTAAATGTAAAATCACTGTAAAATCTAGAAAAAAATTATTTAAGTTTCAGAACAATTATTTACTGAGGGGGTGGGGGAATAAATACTTTATTGAACAAAAAATAAATAGTAAATCTCACCATTTGTTTTGCACATAAGCCGGTGGTAAACTCTGTATGAACTTTATAATGAATATGAGGATATTTATGGTAATCACCAGATGCATTGCTCTGAATGTTGAAAACCATGCTATG
>JAUZNJ010087859.1:10183-22907 GCA_034780135.1 Jordanella pulchra
TGAACTTTATAATGAATATGAGGATATTTATGGTAATCACCAGATGCATTGCTCTGAATGTTGAAAACCATGCTATGACCTATAAATGATTTAACAAATTATGCAACAGTAAAACACTCGGCTCTGTGATTGTTTTATCTTTTGATTATTATGTTTATGAAGTATTTAACTTTCTGAATAATGGACGTTGATTATTAATGATGCTGTTGAATGCCCTTTGTAGTTACAACTCTTATTTTAAATATATTTATTCAATGTGTATGTGTGTGTGTTTTACAAAGGCTCAAACAGCCAACTTCTTCATTTTGTAAGCAAGAGAAAAATCTAAAATCACTTCACTACACAGCACAAGGTGGGGGAGGGGGAGCGTGGGGTAAAAAGCCATGGAAAACTCCAAGCACTCTTACATTGTGCTTTAAAGTGGTACTGAAACAGCATGATTGAAATTTGAAGCATTACACATTTCACCTACTACTCATGGTTTAGTATGACTGAATTCCTCATGAATATGGTCTTAAAATGAATTTGCTGTTTTCATAAACTAAAATGAGTTAGAAAAAGGGACTAGAAAAACAGTTAATAAGGAAAAACTATCTAGCATCTCTTTACAAATCAAAGCTCAACTATTATACTCACTTTGGTCAGTAATCAGTTTTGACTCATTAAGCTTCCAGGAAGGAACAATAACTAATACATTTCAGTAAGTAAGAATATCAATTTAGTATTTGAAAATATTGTTATGCATTTCAGTGGGATCTTTTCTACACAGTCCTGGCAATGACCTGGATCCTCCTGTGACCCCAGGTATTGACATAAAATAGAGTTCACAAGACACCCTCTGTTGCTGTGCACATTAGCTTGTTGCTTTGTGACAATAGAGTAAGGGTGCTTAACGTCTTTCAGTCTCTAACCCAGTATAGATGGCAAGATTGTTTGAAGTGGATTCATTACCTATTATTTTACACAAACAATAATTCTAAAACTGTCTTTATATTCCTGTTGAATCATTTTTTGGGTGAAAATTTAAATTGCACCAGAATTTCACTTGGTTTTATATGTGTTCATGTGGATGTTGCATTAGCAACATTAGCAGTTTTCCATGGTTCGTTTACCATTGTTTCCCGCCCTATTACACAATAGGTAAAAAGTTAAATGCCCTCCAACTCTTACCAATAGCCTGCAGATTACCCCCCTATGGCAGGCTAATCCATGCATGATGTAAATGCAGGAGGAGGACCAACATGGTGCTCTGTGGATAGTGTGCGCTATAGTGGGATTTTCTGGTTTGAACAAAGAGCTACATTCACACTCCACATTGTCTGTCAGGTTTTAGCTGAAGCTCATCACCAACAGATATGCTTTAAGATGAAAAGGTGTGATTATCATGTGATGACATGTTTAATATCGCAATCATTAAAATGTTTAACTTTATTCATTTTAATCAGAAGGTGTGTGATAAAGATCAGTTACACACAATTATCTTGAAGTGTTTATTTCTTTTCATTTAGATAATTATGGTTTATGGAAAAACCTTTTTCTCAGAAATGTATATTATTACATTCTTGCTTAGGAGACAAAATGATCCATAGGCCAATTAGTAGTCTTAAGGTAAACCAAGGTTATAAAATCTAATTTCAAATCAGATTTTTTGCTATAAAAATATGATTACTGGAATTACCACATTATAATGTCTGTGCCTTTATACAGCAGCTTTATTATGCAAAGCCTTTGTCAACACTGGGGGATTTAAATTGTCATTTGATGTTCATGCGCCACAGGAAACCATATTGGTGAATGGTATCCTCTCCAGATCATCAGTGACTAGTAATAGGTCTATTATTATCTGAAGTGTTTCCTTAGATACTAAATATGATTGCTAAATTGTAAAAAGCGTGTCAAGGCCAAAACTGTGAGGAACAAAAATCAGAATAAAAGCAACAAAGTTAAAGGTGGGGAGAAAACAAACTTAAATAATTTTGAAATATTAAAATAAATGTCTCCCCCTTAGTTTGGAAAGGATGCAAACCTAGAATGGATAAGATGCAAAGCTAGCTATCAGGCATATGACAGTTGCTGAACTGGAGCAGTGGTCCCCAGTCAAGAGATGCTGACTGGATCATGAGGAAGGTTGAGACCCACAGGAATATCCATCAGAGGCTGTGTGTGGGTGTGGGTGTGCGTGCATGTAAGAGAGCTTAAATGGCCATGTCAGTCGTCTGAAACAAGTGATGAGGTCACAGCAGCCCTGTCAGTGCTGTCCATAGAGAAATGTATGTGACCTCTCCCTGTGACAGCTTTAAGCGTTAAGATATGTAAGAAAGAAGGAGGACAACTCTAAATGAAAGTGAAAAGATGTGAGCCAGACAGAGCAGATCAAAACATAACAGGAATTTTTAGATCAAAAGTATGGTGGCAGAGGGGTGCAAATGTGCCGCCACAGCATTAATGTGCAGGATATAAAAACTATACTGCAAAGACTAAAAATTAGGTACAAATAACATTTTGACCAACACACAAGACACACGCAAAGGAAAAATGCAGCAAAATGTGCTGTTAATTCATAAACATGTTACAAATAAAAAAAACATTGCAAAAACTAATGATGCTAGCACACAAAAACATGCAAAGGGAACAAGCTGCATGAGAAAAGCTGCAAACGACCTCCTTATAATGGTAGTGCACCAGAGCACTAGTTGGAAATGATCAACAACTCATATGGAACCAGACAATACACATTACTAAGAATCCTTTTGGAACAGACCATCAACAACAAAAAATAAAAAATAAATAGGATGCCTGCCCAGAGCACCTGTGGTGGGAAGAAAAGGTAAGTTTTCATTTAATATTTTTAAACAAAATTTCTCTGGGATATGGTCCTTTACAAGTTGGTGATTATCTCCCGATATTGGTCTGGGGCACATCCTTAACACACAGCTTGTTTGCAGCTTTTGTTAAACTGCAAATTTTGCTAATTGCAGCATTTTTTTCATCATAAGTAAGTATCATCATAAATATTTTGTGTGTTAGCATCATTTATGTGTTTGCAGTGAGTTAGTATTCTCATGTCATGGTTACTTTACTGCCCTCTATTCTCTGACTGCAGGATTTCACTTTTGCAGCATTTCGTCTTTGCATGTGTTTGTGTGTTAATTTTTTTGTTTGTTGGCCTAATTTGTGTTTTCAAGCCTCATTTTTCTGTTTGCAGCACATTTTGACATTGCTGCACATTCAGTTAAGCATTTATTTGCAGGGTGTATCTTCCACCCCTTGACCATCGTATAAAAGTAGAAACATGATCCTAATTAAGTAATCAGATATTAAATTTGTCTGCTAATATATATTTATCAGGATTTTTCCTTCTCCTTGATACAAGCAGGTCAACTATCATGTCAAAAATATTAACATTGCATTTTCAGTCCAGACAGGAAGTTTCTCCTTAGCTCTACCTGGATCCTATATCCAGAATAATTAGGTTGTCCTGAGCTGTATCTGTGCTGCTATATGTTTGGGCTGCTGGATGGCAAGGGGACCACTTCTCCACTTTGTGCTTCATTCCGTCTTTATTCTCCCATGCTGCATAATTTTATAAATTTCACTCATAGTCTTGTACTTTGTCTGCTTTTCTCATCATAGTACCTTCATCTGGTCTGTTCCTGTTGTCTGTAACTATATTTTGGATGGAAATATCAGCTGTGCAGCTACCATCAACACCTTGTTTGGAGCTTGGCCTGTTTTTCAATTTCGTCCTGTTTCTCTTACTGTTGCAAATTGGATGTGCTCTCTTTCAACCTCTAACATGGAAGTTGGCTTGGAGCTCGTCTGCCTAGCTGTCTTTCCTGGACAGTGGCGCCTATGGAGCTAGCTAACAGTTAGCGTTTATATCTCTGCTTCTTTCTGTATGTCTGCTTCTGTCTCCTTGCACCACAGTCGGCCTCGGCAGATGGCTGCTCACACTGAGCCTGGTTCTGCTGGAGCTTTCTTCCTGTTAAAAGGGATTTTTCCTCTCCACTGTTGTTACATGCATGATTGGTGTGAGGGATTGGTGTTGAGTCAATGAGTTGATGTAATCAGCTGGTTTTCAGCTTAGATAGAAAACTTTGAACCAATCTGACTGTGATTTGACTGAATTGTCTCTGTAAAGTGCCTTAAGATAACATGTTTTATGAATTAGCACTACAATAGAAATGAAAAATACTCACAATATGACCCTTTTAAAACAGTAAGACTATTTATTGTTCTTACATTACAACATTAAGTACATTAATACTTAATAAAGTAAATCATATTTCATTGTCAACTAATGTTGACTTGCGAAAATATTCATACTCTTTGAATCTTTCCAGTTTTTCCCTCTAAAACCATAGACGCAGTGCGATATAACACACAACTGCATGTTACATAGTATAAGGAAAATGTTACATGGTTTTCTAAATTTAAAAAATGATCTGCTACAGTGGGAAATTTCCTTTTAATAAGCCTTCCTATGTTAATACAGTATCTATGCCACTTTCCCTGTAGTTAAGCAACAAATACTTGCATAGATATGTCTACTTAGTTTTCCATTTGTAGAGAAATCTGAAAAAAATCACAGTGTTATTGTGTGCAGAATTTTGAGGAAAATGATTAATTCAATAATTACAGGAATAAGGTTATAACATAGCTAAATGTGGCAAACAGTGCAGCATTGTGAATATTTTCTGTGTACAAAGCAGATGTGACTATCTCACAGTATGCATCTAGAGACTAATTTTCTAACATCATTTAAAGAAGAAAGCTACGAGTTTAACTCCTCCCACATTTAAAAGCGGTGCTTTCCTGCTTTTGTTTTATACTATTTGCTGGGAGGTCGCCAGGTCCACTACTGCTAATGCTAAATTAGGTTAGCAACAGCAAACATTCAACTAACTTGTTCAAAAGAAAAAAAAAACATCCTCTGCATGGATTCTGAGCCCCTTTGCTTTCTTAAGTCAGCACCAATGTTCAAAAGCTAGACCAATGTTTACTTTCATTTTCCTTCTTTTTCCAGCTTGAGAAATGTCACTCTGAGAAGAAGCCCTTTCTCAGGGCTGTCACAGAGCTCCATCACATGTAACTTCAACCCACTACACTTTTTTCAGTAAAATTAATACTTTTATTCTGCATCTCTAAAGACATTCTGTGGATCTATTTATTTTTCTTAAACTGATCGTTTTAATGCTCTGACCTTGAAATTGCCAAAGATTTCCAGCTGAATTTAGGTCTAGACTTAGAATTTTCTGATACCTGAATATTTTTAATCACATTTCGTCTCAAGCACCACTGTAGCCTTGGTTGTATGACATGGGTCACTGTTGTCCTGGAAGATAAACTTCACAGTTTATCTCAATTCGTCTTTAATCAAGTATGACTTTCTTCCCTGCCCCACCTGAAGAAAAGCATCCTCAGAATATTCATCAGCCACCATCTTTTCATGTGGAGAACGGTGTGTTCAGGGTGATATGCAGTATTTGCTATTGTCCGCACATATTCTTTGGCAATGTGGGACAGACATATATATTTCAGAAGTAAGCTAGAGCACCTTACCTTACCAATACGACCAGGACATTCATCTATCATAGCCTTTCTTCTTGGTATTGTCCAGTAAAAGTTAGTTTCGGCACTCAAGACCTCTAATTTATATAGCAAACCTTATGTATTATTGGGATACATGTCATTTTAAATTAAATATCCAAAGAAATATTGCATCCAAGCAGTCCCTTAGATTGCAGTTTTACGTACACTGATGTTGAGAGGGAGATTACAAACAGACAAAAAGTGTAAGGAATGGACATTTTGCAGGGGACTGTGGTTACACCACGTGCTCAGGTATGCCCAGTGGAAATTGCTGACATTTTCATCATATTTAAACATGGAAACCTTTGATTTTCATTTAAACACTCCACAGTGATGTCATGGGTAAACAAATTGAGGAGGGGTTAAAAGCTTTGGGTGCCATGTGTCACTAAAATATGCCACTGAAAATCCTTTGTTAAGCCACATTCATTTTGATAAACTGTCTGCCTGTGCTTCAGGCATGGTATGCCTACTTCTGTTTCTTTCCATCTGCTCCGTCCACACAACTTTTCTTAAACATGGACACTGATGAAACATTTCACCAACTAAGCCTCAACATAAGTGTTGAACTTCATCTCAATTCTTATTAATTCTGCTTTTTATGCTTGCACTCATGCCAACAATGCTGTCACTCTGACACTTTATGCCCACACCCCTTCACCGTTTCACCTCGCATCATTGTACCTCTATTAGGCTCAACATTGTCACCCATCACCTCCATCACTCCATCAGATTTAACAGGTCTGGCATTTTTCTCTCCATCCCTTCCCTACATCTCCTACCTCTTGTCCTTTTCTTCTAATATGGCTGACATTTTCTCCCTCCATCTCTCTTGTCTGAATAAAGCTAAAGTGCTGTCTGGAGGGCCTCTTTCGTAGGTGGCAGAATTATAGCACTCAGGACAAGGCCACAGGTTAAGTGCACTCTGAACAGAAAAGGTGTCAAGAAGGTACACCAAGGAGAAAGAGTGTTCATATGCAATATTGGAGCTGAGGATAGGAGGTAGTAGGAGGTAGTATGGATGTAAGGTGAATAAAGATCCAATCGGCAAAGCCAACAATATGCCTGCCCACCATTAGCCTAATAAGCGTAGCTTAAAGGCCCTCTTCTTCTTCTGGGGAGAGAGACGTCTGGGAGTCTCTGCTGAGACTGCTGCCCCAAAGACACAGACAAAGGGGTCGATGACAAGAACGATGAGGTATCTGGATAAGGTCTAAGCCCATTTTAACTAACAGGGTTTGTGAGAGGACTTTACTCTTTTTCAATTGGAATAAAGATACTGGCTACCCAGAGAAAAATGCAATAGTTTTTTTGCCTCTTGTACTGAGCCCAATTAATTCACAAAATACACCAAATACACACTAATTTACTCTATTGTCAAGTTTATGGCAAAGTTAATCAGCTTACAGGTATTATCTTAAGGTAGTCATGCAATATTTTTTTCCTACCACTACTCCTAGCTAACTTTCCTCCTGTGATCTGAACTAAACTTTAGGTGGACCATTATAATATGACTTTGCATTGACCTATTCTCACACATTTTAAATATGTGTATGGGAAGCAGCAGCAGGACAGGACTTAAACCACTGTTTTTTAAAGACTAATCACACTCATTGCCACAACATGCACGCCTGGAGATAGTGTATTCTATCAACGTCAATCCTTTAAAATACAAATTAAAAAAGGTTGATTAGCAATATGGTTCCTGTGTGTCTTAAACACATGGATAGCTGCAGAGATGAGTTTCACATTGGTTCTTTCTTGGTTAATATCTACATAAAGCACTTACCATTTACTACTATCTTATTGAACCTACAGCTGATAAATGTACCATTTCCTTGTATAGCTACAAGTACTTAGCCTGGTAACTGAAAACAACACTTAGCATAAATGTAATTTCAAGATGCAACCTCCAATTTTTAAATGGAATGGAGCCAAAAAACACTTGATTCTTGTTAACTTCTATAGTTCCTGGCAGAGATGCTCAATATATTTTGTACTTGTACTGTACCTCTATTGAGATGTTTAGGAACTACTTACTGTAGTAGTTTTAAATGACTTTTGAGATTTGCTTTATCATTTCCAAAACACTTCAACTGAAGGCACTTGGGCTGCCTTCACAACAGATATTGACCATTGGACTTTAGCTGTGGCTGTATGTAGAGGTTTCCTGTCATAGAACACACTACTATAGTTCACACTCTTGACAGGTGTTGACATTTATTTAGCTTCTATCAATTCTAGTCAGCTTCCCTTTTGAAGCCCATACCCACTGCATGATGCTGACATCACAGTGTCTGATGAACATATGCAGTTTTAGCTTTATATCACATTCAGTATTTTGGATGTAGCTCCCCAAAACATCTTGGTCTCATCTGACCACAGCATCCTCTTTCAGATATAGTGAAAATCTGCACACGTCTTTATTTTTTGCCATTCCTCTGCTGTTCTGCAGTTAAAGTGGAAAAAATTGGGATTGTCCTGCTCGGCTCTGATTAAATACAGATTTTTTTAAAGCATCAAGCAAAAAAAAAAAAAAAACAACAAAAACAAAACTCATGCCTGCATTAAAGATTTCTGTGCTGTGACTTCTACTGTATTTACAAAAGTACAGAGAGAAAGTTAGTTGCTACAGATGGTGTTGCAGATTTTTTCACAGTCTTGAGAGTCCTAACATGCCATAAGTGCAACACTGTATGTGCAAGAAGCTCACAGGCACTGCAGAGTTGTGTTGAGACTGAGCAAGATGAAGTAGATATCTCACTGAAACTGTAAATGTTTTAAGCAAGTAAATACACAAAGTATTCACCCACCCATCCAGATAGTTCAAAGTAGGTGTTTCAATCCCTTCCATGGCCACAGATTTATAAATAGTATGTAAACTGTTTCTACAAATATTTGTAAATGAATCAGGCAGTCTCAATACCTCAATGAATTCCAGTATGGTACTGTGAGAAGATGCTACCTGTGCAATACATGCAGTTTGTGTAACGACGTGTGGAAAATTGCGGACCCAAAATAGGACCAGACAACCGATGGAAAAGTTAAACAGTTTATTGACTGGAGAGTCGGGTTCGGCAGCGAGGATCTGCAGCAGCGACTCGTCTTTCTAGGGGAATGTTTTCAGAGTTAGTTCCCAGCACGGGAAAACAGACTTCCTTGATTTTAGAGATCTGAAGGAGACTAACCTTCCGGGAGGACAAAGAACAGACCCAGTGGAGCGAGCTGCGATCCGTGGAGGGTGGGTTCCTAGACTGGATGAATCCCCCAGGCGAGAGACCCGAAGGAACGAGACAGCTTTACGGCTCAGAGTCGGATAGGAAGCAGAGGTCAGAACCAGGCGGTCAGATGTCTGAAGAGAATCCAGTCCGTAATCCAGAATCGGGGACGTATGAGGAGCAGAGGTCAGCAACAGAAGATCCAATGATAAAGAGGTATCCAGTCCGTAATCCAAAATCTGTGTAACTAGGTGGCAGGGGTCAAAACCAGAAGGCAGAGAGACAATTCCGACAGGGAAACAGGCGAAAGGCAAGGTCCAACAGGGAAACAGGTCGCAACAGGCAGGCAGGCAGGCAGGCAGAAAGAACGCTGGAAAATTCTCACCATTGGCTCGAATAATCTGGCACCAGGCTGAGGTCCAAAGGAGGGTTATATGGGCTGATGTGCAGGTGGAGCTGATTAGAAAGATGAGAGCTAGGCAGGTGGAGATGATTAGAGCTCGGCTGATGACAGAATCATGACAGTTTGAGATTCTCTTGCCCTAAATATTTCTATGAGGTAATATTAGTGATTGGTAACAACCACAACTAAGCCACCAAGTGGTGGGCCATTTTAACTGATGGGGGGAAGGGTCGGGCAGTGGATATTGACATACATAGTTGCAAGCTTTACACCAAGACAGTTGCTGCAGATTCTAAAGGTTCTTTGAAACCCGTGGCTTTCAGATTAAGCTGAAGAACTGGATTTTGAGAGCTCAATGGAAGGATATTCCTTTGTCACAAAGTTGAATCTAAGCTATGACTCTAGAGCAGGGGAAGCACAATCTCTGGAGAGAAGAATCACCCTTTTTCTTCTGGAGGTCTGACGAATGAGGAGTTTGGCAGTTGCCAGGAAAAGGGTAGTTATCTGATTATATGAAAATTGAAAAGTTTGGTGTGATGGTTGTTGTGATGGATACATGGGGGTATTTTTTAGGAGCTGGACTTGGGGCCTTTGTTCCCAGTGAAAGGAATTCTATATGCTTCAGCAGTATAGTGTATTGGGCTGCACAGTGTCCTGACCTGAACCTGACAGAATGCCCATCATGAATTTGAACATGACACCACAACTTTCATGGATGAATTAGAGTGGAGGCCGAGTCTATGACCTCAAAAAAGCACTTCTGAAAGAATGATTAAAAAAATCCTATAAACACAGTCCTCAACTTTGTGGACAGACTTCCTAGAAGAGCTGAAGCGATTTAGAGAAGGGACATACATCATATCAAACCCAATGACTAAGAATTCACAAATGAGTTAAGACAGGTGAGTGTACACTTTTGGGGATTTAGTGAATTTATTTCTTTGGAGAAAATGCTGTTAATGGAAGTATAAGGGTATATCCTTTAGTCTGCTTGTTTGGTCCAGACCAAAAGTGAACGTTATTTTTTTCAAACGTTTGGTTCGTATTCAAATTGTAGCTTTGGCAATTGTACTTTAACTCTTAACAAAGCCACAAGTGTGACGATCGTTGCTGCCAGAAATGAGTGGCAGAACAGACTTGGAACAGGAAGAAATCTACTTTGTGAGTCCAGCATGCAGCACCTCTGCTTTGCATTTTCATGCTGTTATTAAAGCTAGAACAGCATTGTGAGGGTGTAGAGCAGCTCATTTTATGTAGATATTCTAAACTTTTTATTTATCTTTTTTCTGGGACGTTTTTAGGTAATGTGTCCTGCGAGCCAAGGGAGAACCATGTTTGCTGGCAGCCGTGTTGCTTAGCAGCAGACAGCAGACCAGGTCTGAATTTTATTTTACTACTACTACGGTGGCTTGTGAAGTTCAAAGATAAAGACACCTGCTTTCGGCGTTTTGGTCAGAACCAGGGTTTGCTAGACTTTATTTACCCTCATACAAAAGGTCCAAAATAAAGGGGGGAAACAAACACTGGTCCGTTTAAAGTGGACTAAATAGGACAGCTGTGAACACACCCTACGAGGAACTAAGACATGTGCTTCAATATCTTAGCTGTGAGAGAAAGTGTACAGCACACATCCAAAATATGTTACCTTTGACTGCTGAGTTGATACAAAGCAAAATCTTAATGTCATGTACAAATGAATAAGAGCCCACAACAGCTAGAACGAAAAAAAAAGTCATGAGAAGAGGTAAAAAAGCAGGAAAAGCAGTTCTTCTCTTTCCTGGAGTTTATTTGCATGTCGGCGTTTGATTGGCTACAATCAAACAGCCTCACTGTTTATCAGAGTAAAATGTAAATATTGACTTTAATGTCAGTATTATATTTGTATGTAAATATTGACATTTGTCCAGGTTGTCTTCATAGGCTTTATGCATCAAGCATTCAAATGCATATGTGTTCAAATGCAGTATAACACTGACTCAACAGGCACATAATACATAACACAGGAAAAAAAAGCTGAACTTTAGGTCAAACACTGCTGGCTCTGCAACAGCAAAACATGAGCTAAACACCCACAAAGCATCATGGGACCAGGAAGATGTAGGTGTATTGATTTCTATGTGGGAGGGAGGGGAAGAAAGGTGGAGCTAAAACTGGAAATGGAGAGGATGGCCAATACTCATTGAGGGAACTTTAAATGGCCATGAGGGGGAGGAATAGATAAAAAAATAAATACATGAAGCAAATCCGAGAGAAAACAAATGCTAAAAGAAGAGAAAAATGCAAGGAAGCAGAAGGGTGGTCATCCTGCAGCCACGCCTCATGATGTAAGCATAGCTTAAACGTTCTCAGAGGTGGACAAAAAAAGGAATTGAATCCTACATTTGTGCCACCTACCTGGTAGTGAAAAATTGGAAAATGTGTGTGGAGATAAAGGGGATCATCATAAAGTTAGCCGTTCACTTTTTTCCTTTTAAGGCATTGGTTGAGAAGTGGTATTTAAATATATTCATTTTTAAAATCATTTTTATATTCATTTTTAATACAACTTCAAATCCTAAAACCCAGTTTATCACAAGGTGGAGGTAAGCTGACAGAACGCTAGCAAAGTTTGACTATATTCTAATGTTGCCGGAGGCAGACTAAAGTAGATGTACAACAGACGCATTGTAAATTAGGAGAGCGGGGAAGTTTGCAGTAGAGCTGAGAGGGCATTAATTTGGGAGTGGGACACATTTGAAATTGGTGCTGATGGATCTCTAGGGGCTGGGTTGGGTGCTTTGGTGGGCACTGTCTCACTCCTGGTGGCCTCTGGGCCAGGCCTTAGCCTTCTGATTATGTGGGGTCCCCACTAGGGGGTGGTGTGTCCCCAGGCCTCGGACCCCTGGGCTCTCATCCGGGTCCACCTAGAGCATGACCGGCCGCTGGGGTACCCCACAGGCTCGCCCCCGTGTCCCCGTCGGACCTCAGCACTGTTGCTTATGGGCCCCTTTCTGGTTTTGACCCCCCTGGGATTGGGCCCCTGCTGCTTTTGTCTGCCCTTCCCTGTTGGGTGTGGCCATCCATATGCCTGCCCACCTTGTGTCCTAGTGATCTGGTGTACCTTTGGATATCTGGGGCTCGAGTCGCCTCTCTATCAGTCACTGGCCCTCTAGGGTTAATCTGGGGCCGTACACACCTGCTATTGAGGATATTTTCCGTCTGAAGAAGTTTTGTAAATCCCTCATACATGACCATGCTTGTGCATACTTACCACAGGGGATTGGTTCCAGGTGCTCACAGATACACACAAATACTAAATACTAAGCTGTAGCTACAGATACACTCCTGATCAAAATCTTAAGACCATTCCAAAAATTGCAAGAATTTGCATTTTGCACCATTTAATTTTAAGAAGGTTTTAAGTAGAGCTTCACAATGTTAAAAGAAAAATCACTCAAAACCTTTTGAGTGGGGAATTAATTGAAAACTGCATTTATACTCAAACATGATTTTTTTCAGCTGATCAAAAGTT
>JAUZNJ010087870.1:0-22906 GCA_034780135.1 Jordanella pulchra
ACACCCCCCCCCCCCCCCCATCCCAGCAAACAGGTCTGGTATAACTTTGCCTTCAAGCTGAAGGCAAAGTTATGCCAGACCTGTATAATGAAGAAATCAGTTTAACAGAACCTGTTTGACAACATTAAAAACTCCAAATGACCATAGAAGTAACCGGTTTCAACTAAATAAAACAAAAACAAGTCACTGACTATAAGCATGACAAGTGATAACCTCACATGCTTGACCACAGCTAATGCAACTATGGAGGCACAAGACGATATGATTAGTTTTAGAAGAAAAAAAGGGGTTTCTGAAAAGGGCGAATAGACTTTGAATCATCAGGTTGTGTGTACATTTTAAATATTAGAACCAAAAATGTAATTTTAGGGTAGAATCAATATACAGCACAACCATTCTTCATAAACAAGGAATAAGGTTCTTAACACATTGACCAGTTTCCTTTTTTTACACAGATTAACCATTTTACATACACACAGAAAAGTTTACAATACTATAAGATCCTAGCTGGAGTCCTAGAATCTCTTGATTTCTACAAGACCAACGCGAGTTGTCTGCTGTTAGAGATCATAATTAAGTGTTTCTTTTGTCGCTGGTTCATAGATAATTGTAGAGATTTTTACCCCCAATCTTTCCCTTTTAAGAGACCCCAATTATCATAATCACTCCTAAAATAATCTTAGGAGCTAACCCTGCTGTGTGGTGTGTTAAGTGATTTGGTCTGCTTGAAAGGACATTGGGATTGCTCTGACCTCAAACGGGGATATCCAACATATTGGATTGTCTGAGCCTGATGCTTTTCTGTGGTGTTACCTCAAGTGCAGACGAGATAGAGCCTGTTAATTGTGACAAGTAGGCAGCTAAAAAACATTTCTTGAGGGAAAAAAATGAAGAGAAAACACAATTTACAAGCATAGCAAGTATAGCTCTTGCTTGTGTTGTATTCCCTCCTTTAAACAACGCCTTTTTGTAATGTTTCTTCGATGCTAAAATTATTTCTAAAAATATCCCCATTGGTTTTTCCATGTTGGCGATGTCAGATCAAACCTGTTATATCTGCCTTTTTATAGTCATATGTGAGGTCTCCATGGTTTAGAAAATCCTCCAACAACTTTAAAATCTTGCCATGTGAACCATGCATAAGTGGACTAATGAACACATAGGAGAGATCCAAAGAATATGGTTAAGAATGAAATGAATAGTTGTTTTATACAAGCTAGGGAATGTCTTTGTAGTTATTTTCAAAATGTTAAATTCTAATATCTTCTAACAAATATAAGATGTTTTAACTTGTTATTTAATAGCTGAGCTTGAGCTAAGCTGTTATGCTCAGATGAAAGCATATCGGTTTGGATGTCCAGGAACCAGGCTCATGGTGGTTTACCATCACTAAGGACTGAACCAGTAATGACTGAAGAAAGGCCTGATCTAAAAATTAACACATTCAAGTTGAGAAAACAATGTAAGGATTAAGCTCCTTGGCCACAGAGAGTATAAAAGAGAGTAAAAAATGACAAGGGTCAAGATGTTGAGTAATGGTGGTAACACCATGCTGTTGTGTTATATTGCTGCCAACAGTACTGGTTCATTGTACAAGTTTAATAAAGTAATGAAGAAAGATGAAAACCTCACAGTTTCCTTTCCTCTAAATGAACAACTAGTTGTTTAAACTGGGACACAGTTGGGTTCTCCCACAGGGTATGATCCCTGTCCCACATCTGGCTTTAATATTGCTAAAACAGGCTAACCATTAGCAACATCTATGCCTGCATTTGGCAGACATTTTTTCACTAATTGCCATCGACTTTCAACCTAAGTTTTGGACCATGCTCAAAGTCAAGAGAAGGTATTAGGAAATCAACCAATTTAAATGAAAATTTAGATTTTCTGTCAAGTAAATCAAAGGAGTGGTGAACTATCTAGTCAGAATTACGAGAGAACTATACTGAGGATTACGTAAAACATCTGGACATGGTTGAGCTACATTAAAGAGATTAGTGGTATCAGTAGTGGTAACAGGGATATGAACTGTTGTTTTTTTATATCATCTCGACTCAGGGGTTTTAAGAAAATCCAATTACCCACTTTTTTAGTCTAGAAGAGCGTAGTCCTAGGAACAGCTAACATACTGCGCAGAACCCTCAAACTCCCAGGTCTCTGGTAGAAGACCCAAGCTTGAGGATGATACAGATACCACCCTACAAGGGTGAGAGAGTGATTTTTTTATTTTATGGATTTATTTATTTATTCTTCAGGTAATATTGTTGTATTTTTGGCTCCTGGTTTGTAACATGTGTTAATGAGAAGTGCTCTTCCTTTTGTGGCCTATGAAACTGATGCTTGTATTTACATTTTCTTGTACTGAAAAATTGCAAAACCAGCTCAGCTCTTTGCTAAAAATAACACAACTGGTTCATTATTTACAGACAGACTAGTTGAGACGGGGAAAAAGTCTGAAGACGAAACTCCACTGAGAATTTTTTCAATTTTAAAAACAGCACATGGCCATACCAGTTTGGTTGCATATGATTTGAATACTTTATATATAAAACACTGTGCAAAAGTCTTGAGTCTCACAGTGGGAGCTTCATTTTTTCCCCCACTTCATCAGAGCTTCTCTATTCTTCCTGGAGGAAAGTGCATCATTGGAGTTGGGATACGTTTTCCACACATTTTTCTTCTGCTACTTATCTGACCATGTGAACATGGACCATTGAAACAATTTGGGCTTAAAACTCAGTGAAAGTGTTTCATAATGATCCCATAACCTTATGGTTATGAACTGCGTTCAAATATTTTATTGATCAAACTCATTACTCATTGGCCTTCATGGTATTATAAGATAATCTAATCAAGGGAAGGTCATTTGGAAGAAGTTAAGTATAATCCAACAATTGATTAGATCAATTAAAAAGTAGTTTTTAGTGGCTGTCCTAGTCCTGATCCATCCTAAATCCTCTTACCTTAATTGTGAGTTAATAAACTCAGATTTGTTTTGCATCTGCTGTGCCTGTAGCACATAATTTAGCACGTTAAAAATATAAACTTGCACTAAATGTGTCTCAGTTGTGAGTTTGAAGGTGTTCATCCCTCTGGGTAATTACACTTGGGGTTTGATTAGCTGAAGATGAGCTCTGTTCCACCCGGAGTGCACATATGGAGACAGCTGTGAAAGTCAGTCAGCAAGATGAGGATTTATCATGCCTGCATCTTTTCATTGCTAATGTTAATGCAATCTTGACTCAATTACACATTTTAGTCATTGACGGAAAATGTGGGAGACGGGATGAGTTGCGTTGAGTCAGAGCCAGCTTCACGCCCACACTGCTACAAACACATGGTCTGCATCCAGGATCTTTGAATCACTTCCATGCTTCTCAGAGTGTGGCCTCTCTGAATTATACAAATGAAATTGGAAGTTAATTGTAGCAATAATAAGCAGAATCCACAGGGAAATACTGTAAAATAGGATGAGCTGATCTAAAACATTTTGATTCTACCTGCCTCTTAATTTTTATGCTACAACTGTAACTCTTCCTTTGCTTCCCCCATGGATGATTTTATTGTCCATTTACAATTAGAAAAGTTTAGGACTTCTGGGATGTTGTCTGTGTATCTAAACAATGCATCTATTGAAAACTTCCGGGTAGGTATTAGCTTAAAGGCAGCTACTTTAAACTTTAGTTGGTAAACTGCTCCTTTAGGTTGAAGAATTGTGTTTTTTCTGTCATGGTTTTTTTCCTCTCAGAGCAGTAAATCAATACAAAGATGGACAAAAAGCTGTTATTTATAGTTTATTCCACCTTCAGCTTGAATAAATACTCACGCTCTGACCTGTTTGTTGATCTAATGTTGTAGAGCACCTGCTATCAGAAGCTCTTACTGCAGCTTTCAGCATCTTAACCGTAAAACGACTCAATACCTAAATGCTTCTTGCGGAGCTTATGCTGACACTGAAAATGTAAACTCTGCCAAAAGATTTTCTATGATGGAACAAAAAGGAAAAACTGCTGCTTTGGGATTAAATGGAATGTAAAATGTTTGCTGGAACAAGCATTAAAATGTCAAAAGATGAGGCAAAGAGAATAAATCTAAAGCCAGCAGTGAGTGTTTCCAAGTCCCATCCTCTATGTCTGTGTTCCCTACTGATTTTTTTTTCCGTTCACCCTGAATCTCCCTGTAGCATTTAAAACATAATCTTTTCACAGCTTGTTAAACTTAGGTCACAAGAATTCTGTGCATCAGGAAAATATGTTACTAGCATGTTAGATTATACAAAACAATAGGGAGTTAGTTAGTTGTTACAGCCATGTTACAGATAGTATTTAAGCAATCTCTTTTTTCAAAATTCTACACACAATACCCCATTATAAGAAGGAGGAAATGGTTTTTGCTTACTTATCACAAAACCCCTCCAAAGACATCAAATTCAGAGCATTTGCAATGGAGCTAAAACTGATTTGAGGTGCAAACTGTTTACAATAACCCCCCTTGAGATGTTCCTATGGTTTAAATGTAATCCACCTATGGGAAATTCAGTCAATTGGACATCGTTGGTAAAGGAACACAGCTGTGTAAATAAGGCCTCACAGTAAACATGTCAGAGAGCAAACATCCCACTTCAAGTCAAAGAAACTATCTGTAGATCGGATCTGTAGGTCTGTAGAGACAGGACTGTTGTGAGGCACAGATCTGGGAAGGATCCAGTAATATTTCTGCAGCTTTAGAGGTCCCAATGAGCACAATAGCTCCCATCATTTGTATATAGAAGAAATTTGGAACCACTGGGATTCCTCCAAGAGGGGCTGACCCAACCATCTAAACCTAGAGATTTAGAGGGAAGGTCCTTAGTCAGGGAGGTGACCAAGAACCCCATGGTTATCTCATCTCTGCAGCAATCCACCAGTCAGGCCTGTCTGGTAAAGCTACCATACAAAAGCCACTCCTTATTGAAGGTAAAATGGTAGCCCATCTGGAGTTTGCTAAAAGGCACAAAAATTACTCTCAGACCATGAAAAGCAAAATTCTCTGGTTGGATGAGACAAAACGTAAACTCTTTGCCATGAATGCCAGATGTCATGCTTGGAGGAAACCTGGAACATCACTAGACAATACTTATCCCTACAATGAGGCACAGTGTTAATAGGATCATTTTATAAGAATTTTAATAAGCAACAACTAGTCGGTGTAGAGACAAATTTGAATGCAGCAATATTAAGAGATGTCCTGGATAAACACCTGGTCCAGAGCACTTTTGACTTCAGACAGGGGGAAGGAGTGAAAGGACATAGCCAGGATCTTAAAGGAGTGGATGAGGACCACTTAATGATTGTCCTGGACAGTCCAAGCCAGTGTCCAGACTTAAATGTAAGACACTCTTGGGAGAGATCTACAAAATGGAAGTGCACTATTTTCTTATATCCAAACTGATAAAGCCTGAAATACAGTAAAGAAGATTGGGCAGAACTGCCCAAATATAGTTTTACTAAGCTTACGGATGCGTATTCTGTAAGCCTGGAAGTTGGAATTGCTGTCAAATGTGGATTAACAAAGTATTAGGTAAAATCTCTAAACACTTAAATGTGGTTTCTCAATTTTCTAATTTTCAATTACCTAACCTGGCATAAGCCAGATTGATATGTGTAATTCATTCTGAATTCCACATGATATTATTGGAAGGCTTCTGAAGAAACTGTTTGCAAAAGGGAGGGACATTAAGTACAATTCTTTGAGCTGATTGGGTACCCGCCTCCCATGTTGGTTTTTTAGCCAATCACAGCAGCAGTTGCAGCTGAGGAGTATCAGAGTCTTGATTTGTTACACTGAGTTAACTGATAAATCAAACTCTTACCAAATCCGGTCGGGAGGAACAAACAAACATCTGTTCCATGCACAAAGGTAAAAATCACATCTTCTTTCTCGTTTTTAAAAAAGAAATGCAGAGCATTCCCACTAAAACTGGTTGTTTTGTTAATTGTTTTTGCTTCAGCCTTCCGCCTCAAGTTGACGTAGTGACATCATACACTTCACTGCATTTCAATGTTCTGAACCATTTCTGTACCGAGACCAAATGTATACTGGCTCCTGGCAACGATTCATCTTGCCTGCAAGGAAACATCTTACCCACCAGAGCAGCAATTTTGAGTTTTGGAAATTGATAAGAATTCAAAGATAAATCAAAGCTTTTATAGCTTTAAAGGAAACATGGGTGGCCCTAGATTTTAGTTGGTCTAGTGATTTATCTCAAGTATACACAGATTTGAAAAAAATCAAACAGTTTAAAGCATGAAATGAACATCTATCTTGACCCACCTTCACTCTCCTCCCAGGTTTGTTTTAAAAGAAAGATGAAGACTATGCTGCTGTATTAGATAAAGCAATTGATCAGGATGATGTATTGCTCGGTGTTGGGGGTTTGTCTTAAGTTTTCTTTCCTGTATTGATGAGCAGAGATTACTAGAACAAGTTGTCTCCATAAATGGAGCAGTCGGGACTGTCAATAGATAATATTAGATGATCTAAAACATTTAGGTGTGACCAAACAGCAATAACAGGAAATTCTAACCATTTCATGACTGTAGATTCTGTAAAAACTAAATTTAACATTTCAGACATGTGCACAAATATCAATTAGATTACAATAAAAACTCTAAAAAATACTGTCTCCTGTATAAAAAATAAATCAAACCAAATGCATGGGACCCTGTCAAAAATACCATGTTGAACCTGATCGCCATTGGTTTCCTTGAGATGTTTTTTCCTTGGACCTTACATCTGCAAATAAAATCCACAGTGGGCTTTTTCTTCTAGCCTCAGAGCTGCTAATTAAGTTGAGAAATGAAACCAATTCAGGGACCAATAGATGATTAACATAGCTAACATGTTTGGATAAATGGATGGCTAAAATTTGCAGATTTCTGTTATGTATATTAGCAGCTTTCTGTATTTCCTTTTTGTGTAGCTGGTGACAAACACTTAAGCTGCCTTTTTTTGCACCCTCTTCTGGTCTGCAGCTAATTTAGGATTGGTTATCCCTCTCCTTCCTCTCTGGGAGCCACGGAGCCTCTTCTCCTTACTGATGCAATAGAAACCTCTGCAGCACAACACTGCTGAGCTCATGTGTGTATCTGTTTAATAAATAGTCCTCGCTTATTTCACTTTTGATGTTACCCTACTTCTCTTGCTTACTAAATCCACACAAACAGAGATAGCGCCTCCTGTGCAAGAATGCATAGGCTATCAAACAGTTGTGCAGTAACAGATGCGAGTGCATGCACGTTAATGCATACATGGACCTGCAGTGGCCATGGAAACTGAAGGTGGATGGATTATGCAAATATTTCAAGCGCTCTTTAAGACTCATGCTCACGTGTTCTCCTGCATCCTGAGGCGGGCGGCAGAGATTGTCAGCTTGTCCACAGGGGTGAACAGATTCCAGCAGCCGCCTGTAACTGCTGCTGACAGCGTCAAAGACACAATAGAGCAAAGTGCTGCATAATTCTCCCCCTTTCTTCTCTCTCAGCCGCACTTGGGCAAACATTAGTGCTCCATTTTAACATCTCTATTCTTTCTGTCTGGAGTGGCTGAAGTAATCACAGCCTATTGTCTTCTGTCTTCGACAGAGTATTTAATTCAGAGGAACATTCTAAACTGTTGGTTCAGATAAGGAAAGCCATTGGCACTATTCCACTTATTCATCAGCCTTCTTTATGTTAGGGTAAACCCTGAAGGAGGTGACTGTTTGATTTTAATTATGCTAGTTGCAGTAAAAAGTGACACAGCAGAAGGAATCGTTCAGGATTTAAATAATTTGATTCTCAACAATGTTGATGACATAATAATATTCATTTTTTGGCGGAGGAACTCAACATTTTCTTTTAGCTTTGAGTGAAATCTCTGCCTTTTTCTCAACTCCAAAACCTAAGTGATTCATGCTTCACAATGTTACAATTAAACCATGGTGATTACCCTCAGGAGTGTGAAAAATCACCCAGTTAACTATGATGAGATTAGACAAATGTTTTGCCATAAAGCCATGATAATAATTTGGGACATTTAGGACGAGTGTCCATGTTTCATCCAAAGCTTTTTCACTGGGGCAGAAGGTGCTGATTGCCTCAGTGATGCCCTAGACTTTGCTTAGCAAAACCTCCCAGACCAGCTAACTCCACAAGACACCTCCCACAGTGGCTTTAAATCCCCACTGTGTGGGAGCACAAATAACCCCAGCACACAGAACAACTTCCTCTTTCTGTGAAGCTAACCTTGGAGTCTCACATCGGAAGAGGCACCGACCATCATGGAAAGCCAGGCCGGACACTCAGATCTCCTGAAGGAGGCTAATGAATTTTTAGAACTGAACTGCAGCAAAGTAGACAGTTTGCAACATTCCTCTTTGAGTTTCAGGAACCCCTAGTTGCTTGGAGACATGAATAGAGTGGAGGAGGAGAGCTTCTCTTGGTGTGTGTCATGTGGGACAAAGGACCCCCCCTCTGCTGTGGGCCTGCCATGCTAAAATGCAAACTGCTGGAGAAAACAAACTTTCCAAAACGTACTAGGACAGAGGTCTGGCTTGTCAGGGAGAGTTTCTAGCTAATGATATCTGATTTTGATCATTTCATTCATTTCGTCTTCTAGTCCAGTTGAATGTTAGGATTTTAATTTCATTAACCAATGGAGTTAAGACATTTATTTCATCTTCAGTATCAGGATAATTTTGGCCAATATTGTCAATTTTTTTTCTTTCCTTGTATTGGCATCCTCAAAAAATGAAGAAAGAAGAAAGCATTGTGAATATTTGTTTGACTTGCAAGTAAATGTTTATCTCTTTCATTTTAACTCCTGTAACATTTGTTACCATTTGTGTCATTTTCATCTCATAAATAGTGGATGAAAAAGCACTATTGGCTTCAAGAAGTGGACCTAAAAAAATCAGTGGCACATAATGGAGATCGGCTAGACTGATGTCAAAATAATCAGTATCATCATCTGCCTTTTAAAAAACTGTATCCATCAATCCCTATCATCATTAGCATGTTTTACTTATTTTGATGATATTTTAAAAGGGTTTTAATTTGTTAAAATAGTCCTCAACCCTGTATTGAGCAGTAAACCCTGGGCAGTGGTGGATAAGCATTGTAAAGTTGTTTCCTTCGAGCTGAAGCTGCTACTCAGCTCTTAAGAGAGACTTTGTGGTTGTTTATATTGCTTGAAACCTGCAATCATCTGTAAGAACTTCATTTTTGGTGGCATCTCTCTCTACATCAGCCTCTCTTGTCATGTCTAAAGCTCTCCTTGCACAATCTTTAAGAAGCCATGCACTCTGAGGTTGATGGCTGTTATTCACTTGATCAAATTGGTGGCGAACTGAACCAGGATGGCTGAAGGCTCTGGACTGGATAGCCGATCTGGACCTCTCCAGAAGGATTATTATTAACTTCATTAACAGATAATTACAGAAACATTCTCTAAAAATTCCTGTCATTCTAAATCAAACCACTTCCATAGCAGCGACCCTTCTGTTATTCCACTGAGTAATATCATTATAATGTGCTTTGGCACCGACCACTCAAGACAACACTTATGATGCAACCAGACTATATCCTGCTTTACAGAAGCAGCCCAACAATGGCTCCCAGCTCTTTTGTTTTTTTAACTAAAGATGCAGTGATGAGTCTAGCAGCACATAAGAGATGTGAACAGAAATAAGAAAAATATTACCTGTCATGAATAAAAATCCCTTGCAGCCCGTTTGGTGTAAAATTCTTTTCTTTTATTAGGATGATTAGTGCCATAAAGCCAGAATTCAATCAAATGAAAACATGCTGGTTTATTAATGTTCCTAAACATCCAGAAAACCTTAAGTTGTATCATTGTCCTCAAATAACTGCAGCCCTTTCTTTTGGCTAATGCTAGCTGATTACCAAACAAGATCCTTTTCCATGAATATTGGTTAGACCAAATGAATGCAGGGGTCTCTTTAATGACAAACTTGACAGAAGATTGTTGACAAAATCTCTGCAACTAAATATCTCTCTTGACTCCATATTAGGCTTTTCTCCAGCTGTGAATTAAAGAAGCGACTTTAAAATTAGTTTGTAATGCAGTGGGACCCTGTTTTATTTTGACTTCACCACTATTAAATAGTTTAAATATGAGCACACATTCAAATCTTGGTGTCACTGCAACACAAAATAAAACACTGAAGCTTTTCCCTCTTTTATGCCGTTTCACTGTACTTTAAATTACTTTGCACTAAAAAAAATGCTCCTTGAGGCTGTTTATACTTTCCTGCACAGATTAATGCCTTAGCAGTTTCTACACAAACTGCAAAAAAGAAATGTTGCTCACTGAAAGAAATAAAACCTAGCTGAACTCATTTACTTTTTGGTTTTCTATACTGTTAGGATCATGCAGTTAGCAAAGGAACTCGTAAAAATTTTAGAAAGCAGCTCTATAGTTGATGCTCAGTTGAAAGAGAAAATGTGAGGCTGCCTCAACAGGATATCTGATGCCATCGTCTAAGCTTCGCTACGGCTGATTGGTGTTCCACTTTTAGGGGAAGATGCAGACTGAATGCTTTCATCTGTAATGTCTGGTTGGATGGACGTGTTTGTCTGCTGACTGGTTTACAGTCATATGGAATCCAATTTATGTGTGTGTTGTAATGTCTTTTTATTTTAGAAACACATCATTCAGTCAGAGTCAGCCTATTTAATTGTCTTTCATCAATATTTGGCAGGTCAAAAGTTTGGCACATTTGTTTCTTATCAGGTTAATATAATTAAGAACTTTCACTACTTCCCCCTGTAAACATTGTTTACCTACATTCACTTTTAGTAACTAAAAGCCTGATAATTTTTAAGGAAATGTGCACTGATTTATACGTAGAGAGACTCTCACAAATCCTTTATGTGGTATTCAGTAGGTAGTAAATCCTAATACTTTTTACTATAAATGATAAAGAAATTCAGAACGATCAGTCAGACCCTAAAAATAATCTGGAACAAGTAGAGATCAGGAAAAGCTTGATTAGTGCATAACACCTATTAACTGAACCAAAAGCTGTTTTCAGCAATGACTAGACTGTCTGTTTGCTTCTAAAATGACACTCTTAGAAGGTTCAGTCTCTTCTTTAAGCCCCAGGAAACTGTTCTAAATGTTGTTCTGGTGTCTCATTAAAGGCTTTGACCATAGCAAGTTCCAAACAAAAAAAGACTCCCCGGCCTTGGTGGTACCGTATCTGTCCCAGTGAGCAGGCTCATCTCTAACCCATTCATATGATTGCCTCCGAGGCCCTTGTGCTGTTCGGCTGTTGATATAACGCTTGGAGGAAAATCACTATTCCCTAACCAACCGCTGATTGTTTTCTGCCTCTAAAAGGCTTAAAGTGTCTGATGGCTGCACTCTTCCTCAACTGGCACTGTGTTGCCTGTGGCCAGAATCACACACTCTTTGCTGCCATCTGCCAATAGTGCTAGGGTTGTTAAGAGGTGATCAAATGGTTGAATTTGTGGGAAGAATTTAGTTTCAACAAAAACTTAAAAGCATATAGCTTCAAAAAAGAATTAATTAAACCAATAGTTAACAGATTTTAGTTCTTTAAGTTCTTATTGAATAAAGATTCACCAAAGTGTAGCTTTTATTGTTTTTAGTCCCCTCTATTCTAACAAACAGAAGGCTAAATAAAAGGCAGTAATTGCCGCATGGGTGTGCCCATGTGTAGCATGAATACATTTGGAAAACATGTCAGAACTTTGTTAGAGCGCATTAGAGTTCAAACAACAATGGTGGCTCTTCAAAAGGTTTAGTTAGAGGTGTAGGAGACAGAGATGTTCTCATCAGGTATACATGCATGGTTGCCTTTAAGAATATTTGGAAATAAAGCTAAAAGAGAACATTTTTCTCATACTTAAAAACAAGCCTCTTTTGTGTGTTCACCTTCCCCAGTCTTCAGTCGAGTCATTTAACATGTGAAAACAGAGGATCTAAATCAGGGAGGTTGTTCATGGATCTGTCCATTGCTTAACATGCCTCTCCTACCTCAGATACTTACACTGTCCACTTGCGTCATGAGGCAAACATACCCTAACAAATGCCTCTTCATAAGATGTGACACAGAGGCTCACAGCAGAACATGCTGGTTGACACTTGGAGCCTTGGATGCTCTCAGTGATCCACCCAACAGGAAAGGAATGCCATGTACCATGGTATATGGAGGTAATGTCCGTGAAATCTGTGGGGGTGTGGCAGCTGGGTGGGTTGGGTTTGGCATATCCCAGCTGTGCACATCTGTTTTCGTCAATCAAAACTTCACATTTTAGCTGCTGGGAAACTTGTTTCTGAGTAGGTGCATTCAGAGTGAGCTGCTAATATTGGTTCAAAAGCCTGAAGATGATGGTGAAAGAAGAGGTAAGTTTAGCAAATCTCAGTGCTGAAAAATTATACTTTCAGATTATTTTTATTAAATAAATAGTTTAAGATGCGATCAAATCAGTCTCCCTATCATCCTATTCAAAATAGTTTCTTTACTTAGTTTTCTTTGGTTTTGAGGCAAAACAGACTGGAACATTAAGGGTGCTTGAATCAGGATCAAATCCCTAGCACAAAAAAATAAAACTTTTTTTGAGCAACTGAAACAAACAATAAAAAAAACAGCTATTCTTTGGATTAATGTTTTTAAGATCTTTAGAAAGTCAGGAGAACTTTTGCTCAGAATTACTAGCTTATTGATTTGGCTCCATGGATTAATATCTTACAGCAAATTTTGCACAGAACCTGAATGAAAGAGTTTATTTTTTATCCAAAAAGTCTGATGCTGTCTTTCAATTTTAAATCCTGGTTTGGAAGTGTTTGATGTCAGTGAAAAACCTTCTACATGTTGTTATTATGCAAAGTTTACTGATCACATTAGGCTGTTGAACTTTTTTCCTGCCCTCTTTTCAGCAGATTTTTTTTCTGCACCGATGTCTTGAATGGCCTCATGAAGACATGGCCAATAATTTGCTCATGTGTGTCGGTCCTTCTCTATAAGTAATGCGATCATTAATTATCATGTTTCATTTACTTTTTTCATAACAAAAGTATTGAGTAGTAAGATAATAATTAAGTCCATTTATACTCACAATTTTGTTTGAGTTTAATAATTTAGTCATGATTGCAGTCACACTGCTAAATCTACAAGCTGAAGAGCAAAATGTTAAGAACTGAACTTCTATTAAGACAATTAAAACCTGGATGTTGGCTAAAACATATCTCATGTCAATCTCTCACCTCAATGACAGACTTTCTGAAGCTCAGAGCATCAGAATCTAGAGAGAAATTAGATTTTGGTAACTTTTGGATGGCTTGGTTGTCAGTTCCAACATGTATGTTGGGGGTTACTGCTACTAAAGGATGTTCCACCAGCTACTAAGTCATGGGATATACATGGTATTTTTTTGTGCATTAATGTTTTATAAACATGAAACATAAACATTAATGCACATTTGTTCTGTTTTTGCTCTCACCTCTGGAGCCTTTATTAAGTCGTGATGAAAATATTTTTGCAAAGGTTAAAAAGTTAAATCTCAGAGAGGTCAAACTGTTGAACCTTTAATGAACAAACTGTATTAAAACTGCAGAACAGGAAGCTTTGCAGTGAGCTCCAAATAATCCCATTTGGCACAGCTGCTGCAGGACTCTTAATAAACACCACAGCAATGGGCCTGAGCCAACAATGTCACCCTGAGAGGCTGACAGAGGTAAAGGAAAGTTTATTATCTCACTGATGTTTATCAGATAACCTTTTCAGTTGAAGGCAGCATTGCTCTGTTTGGTTTTCTGATTTTTAGCTCTGACGTAATGAACTGGGGAAGGAAAGGTTACTGACAGAAAACCACATTTTCAGTGTTACCTTTTGGGTTTATTGATTGGTAAGGGAGATCCATAGCCGTAGATGCTCTGCGGTTTGTCCACATTCTGCATTTATACGGAAATTCTTGAAAACCTTTACAGGGAGAGTCTCTGTTCTGTGGTGAGCACTGAAGCCTTATGGGAAAACATCAAAGTGGCTTTCAATTATTAGGGAGGTATTTTCACTAATCTTACTGATGAAGGGGAGATTTGAGATGGGCCTGTGGTTCTGCAGTAGCAGCTTGGGCAAGTTGCTCTTTTACAGCAGCTGTTTAATAAATGCTGTTCTAGGACGTATGGGAAAATACCTGACAAAGGTGTCATTATCTAAGTCAAATCAGATGTTGGAAAAAACTTTCTTAAGGAAAGTTGTAGGAAAGACATTAAGACAGCAGGAAGAAGAGCTTAGTTGGTGTACATCTTCTTTCAAGCTTTTTTAGTTTTTTTGGCCGATTACGAAATTTTGACAAAATCAGTTCTGGTCGGACTCAGTATTGGTACTGGACTTACAGTAATATAGATGTAGAAAGTGCCCCTATGATCTTTCAAGCTTTCCAAACAAAGAAGATAGCAGATTCACTGCAGGCCTTAATGAAATGTGAGTACAGATGCCCCAGTCACAGGACGGTTTGTTTAGCCGCTGACTGTAGTAAGGACTTCCTCTCTCCTTGTGGTGTAAATGGTCCATAGCTCTATGGCAGGGATTGTTTCATAAACTGCTTGGAGTACTAGAAAAACTGAAGTTAAAATTCTGTTGGATTTTACCCCAAAAATAAAACAGTATCATGATTGGGCCATACTGCCAAATAAATGCAGAGGCTGTTTGTCATTTTGGTCTCCAGGTCTACATGCTGAAGAAAAGAAAGCAGGGGACCCGGGGCAATGTGGTTAGAGATTGTTGAAAGACTCCTGTCAACATATGTTTAAAACTTCTGTTATAGCAAGAATGTTGTGACTTTAAAAGACTATTTTCTTTTTGCTTATCTTGCCAATCTATAAGACATATAGCATCAAGAATAATTCCAGTTGCTGCTTTTAATCGAAACATAAAATCTTAAGAGCATTTTTTAACATTTCTCTTGATGTTGGGAAGATTATTATTCCTTTACATTTTTTTTAACCAGTGTTTGCACCAGGCCTACTACTGCTGAAGAGGTATTTTTAACCAATTGTTTACTGTTGTCTTTGTCTGCACTGGAGGCTTTCAGTCGAGTTTAACCAATTGATTGTCAGCACCTTTGAACATCTAGGTATTAACTGGTGCACAGAAGGCGCTGAACTTTTACAGACGTTTATTTCTTTTAATAATAACTCAGTCTTGAGATGTTTTTCTCTTAATACCAGTGTTATGTTTATTTAGCTGGGTTGTAGCATAATATTTTGTTTATAGACAATATTGTATAATTTATAAAAAAGAAAAGCAGATGATCAGCAGCAACAATCTCTTTGATTGGTCCTACTTTTCTTTTAATTGCAGCCAAGACTCCATGTGGGATGATTGTTTTCTGAGAGAAGCAAATATGTCAACTTATAATGATTAGGCATACTGGCAAATAAGTAAAAAGCTTAAACAGAAGCTAAGGGGTTCAGAGCTTTTATTATTTTAAAGATGTTTATTTCGCTATTATTTCAGCTCTTCCTTGATGTCTCCAGTGCCTTTACTCTTGGGTGTGCTCTGTCTCTAACCCTTATGTGCTCCTCTTCTTCACAGTTCACTAAACAGAAACTTTAGGATTCCGAATTGCTGCGTTCCTTTGCCTTTAGTAGCTCAATCCTTGAGGGATTGAAAGCAGAATATCTGCGTCTGGCTGTCCAACAAATTCTGAAACCGTAAATCTCAAAATATATTAGAGGCAGTGCATGTAACTCAGTCAGGCTGTCTTCACAGTCAACAGATGTTATCCTAGGAAGGAAAGTTCTCTATTTAAGTGGAAAGGTTGAATCCCAGAGAGATGTTCAGCAGCAGCGTGTGAGGATTGGACTTTTATCCTTGTATGTTTTTCTAGGATGGTTCTTGATTTATTCTACATGTTTGCACACTCATGTGTTTCTGATGATCTTGATTCTGCGTGTTTTCACATCATAAAGTCAAACAACACCAACCAACTGCATGTGAAAACAAATCTCAGACCCTTACTAGACCGTCTGTTTCTTGAGGCTCTCTGGGAGCTCATTACTGAACTCTTTGGGCTGGAAAATGTCCGTCAGTAAGGATTCATTAAAAACCTACAGAAGCGCCTGGTTGTGCTTTAATGAGATGTCCTTCAATATTGGGCTCCCTTAGGGTTCAGAATAGACAGCTGAAATATCACTGGGAATCTGGATTACCAGTTAAGTCATTAGCTTTTCACCGCTAATGTTTGCCGATTCGGTAACTGAACACTTTCTGGCTCGTTTCTGTAATCTCCTCGAGTCCAGTAGCAGAAATTCATCTTGGTTCACTTTCTGTCAGGTTTTATCATAACACAGCTGCTGCAGTCTCTTCTCTACTCATTTGTTGAAGCTTTCTTTCTTCTCTTAATTCATAAACACTCTTTGAACTTTTTTATTTCCTCATTAGGTTGGATCATTCTGAGGGAACTGTTTGGATGCTGAGCCGACTCGCTTTAGTTAACCTGACAGAAAGTACGGCTCTAATTTTATCTCCAGGATTTGTCTCCATGTTTTCTCTTTGAAATGAAAGTTATTTTATCCTTGGCTTTTACTGTTCGATTGTGCACGCAGTCCTCAGCACCACCAATGTATTTTTTTGTCCATTCATTGTTTTCTTAAGGCCTCAGTTATGATGTCAAATGTTCAAATTTGGGACATGGTAATTAAAACAAGACTTTATTAGAACGGCATCTGGCTTTCAGGTAGAATCAGGTTCTTTCCTTCTCACCTGTGTTTCAGACTCGTACGCCACGCGTGACGCGACTCAGCCCAACACAGCCAGCGCTCGCAGACCAGGCCAACAGAGTTTCTTTCGCCTCAGCTGAAAATCTTGAGACCATGTCTGAACCAGACATCCCTATTGGCTTTAATCGGATGAACCGGCTTCGCCAGAGTCTTCCACTGGCCCGCTCGTCCAGCCAAGCCAAGCTGAGGGCCCCAGGTCAGGACTCTATGCTTCTGCTGTATAGTTTGGACAGCAGGGATATCTTAGCACTTCTATTGCATGTAAAAGAATCATGAAATATATATTGGATCATCTTGAGGTGGAGAATGTTGTGGTGTAAGTAGGTAAAAGGTAACTGTATGATTTTTGAATAACAAAACAACAATATACTTGGAAATAAATGTCCAACACCTAGTTGTTTAAATGTCTCCTGCATCTTGAAAGAGGCAGCGGACGTCATTCAGCACAGGAACGGTGGAGAACGAGACCAGTCAGCTGTTCAGGAATCAGTTCTTATAAATCAAATCGTCTTCTCTCCTCCTTTTTAGAATAGTTTATGTTAATGTTTTTGAGAAATGCACTGGTTTAATTTTATAAAGCAAATTTTGATTTACTTAAACGTTAAAACTTTCATTGTCTTGTTTTAAAAAATCTTACATTAAAACTTTTTTTATTATTATTTAGGAACGTAAATAAAACAAGTCAACACTTCATGTTAGTATTTGGTAAGATTTTGTTGATATTTACCAAAATCATAGTCTTTAATTGAGCTGTAATATGTCGAGACCTTATGTGTTTTCCAGCTGCTCGCCAGAGATGTTGGCAAGAATCCACTTCAACATAAACAAAGAACAACTTAAGTTTGGTTTCTCATATTTCAAGTTACATGTATTATTAAACTGGCAAAAATTCACATAAAGTTTTCTCATTTGATATTCATTAGAAATTATTTTTATGTTAGTTATCTATTTATTTTTAAATCCAAATTAATCTTATTCTTACCTGTCATCCCAAAAGAAAAGTAATAAAAAAATACAACTGTCATCATTTAATACGCTTATTATTTTATAACTTACTTATAATTGTTCCCATGAACAAGATAACTATAACCATGGGGGAACTTTTTCTGATTGTAGCTACAATGAGCTCTATGGAAGCAGAAGTTTAAGTCAGTCCTACTTCAAGTGGACATCCCAGCAAATTTTATGTGTGGTGGATGAATGTTTAACACTTACTAATGATAAAAACTTGAGACTCTACTAGCTAGCTTGTTGAATATAAAGGCTCATTACACAAGAGATGTAAAGAAAAGGCTGAATAGGTCTGTAAAGAATCAAATGTTAGGCCAACCATCCGATGGCTGCTGCTTGATCCGAATCAGGTCATCATCAGAACATGATCCCAAACAAAGGAGCAATTCCAGGACGAAAGGTTCCGTTCAGGAAGAACTGGGTGGAAAAGGTTTAAAATAGAGAACCAAACCACTTTTAATTGGGTGGATGGTTGCCTAATTAACCCACAGTGGCGTTCTTACACCAACATTAGGAGGCTGTTAGTTAAAACATTTCAGCAGCTTTACAATATGTTTCTTCTGGATTAATTGGGAGTGAGTTTGGTAGTTAGCACTGATTGTATGTAAAGATTATAAATGTTTTTACTTTGAAATGCTGATCCTGCAGTTTGTTCTACAGCTCTGATCTTTGCCCCCTTCAGTCAGGCTAAAAGAGTCAGCATTTTGACATGAGCTAAAATTGGTGGCGACTTGTTTTAGTCCTGCTGCTGCTCCACCATCACCTCGGTTGACCTATCAGCAGCTAATCACACTCAATCTGGGTTGAAGCCGAGCTACGGATTTGATTGTTTTTGAATGCAAACCGGTGTTTCTCCAGATTATCCTGTCAGACCGTCTGTCATGTCTGATTAATGGCGTCGTCAGGAAATTAATTCACCTCCTGAGTAGCAGCCCTCCAGCATCTGAAGAGGACAGAGACTGAAACAGTGGGACACTTCAGTCATTGTGATTGTTAGCATGCATGCCAGGACCATTTCTGAGTGTGAAAGTTATGATGCTTTCACTGAATAATTTATTCTCAGATTTACAAACCAAATGTCAGTCTGTGGCAGAGCCTCTGTTTGTCATTGTTGAGTTCTTAAATGCATTAAATCAAACCAAAGCCAAAGATTTCCCTCTCCTAGCTCACCATCATATTTCAAACTGGAATTAATAAAGTTTGGGAGATAAATTAGAAATTCTAAGTGAAAGTTTTGTTTTCTTTTTTGTATTCTAAATCTTTATCATTGCTTCTCTTCATCCATCGGTGTAGGGATCCTGTTCCTCCAGCTTGGAGAGGAGATTCGCAGGGTGCATCTGACCCACGAGCTGACCAGCCTGGACACCCTGAGGGCCCTCATCGTGCACATGTTTCCTCAGAGGTTGACCATGGCCATGCTCAGGTATGGAGGACTCACACCTGTGCACACAAATCATCACCAGCCTGAGATGTTTATCGATCTTTTTAAGATGCTTCTTTGAACCTCTGCAGGTCTACAGTACATTTACAAATCTATCTGTGATTGGAAGGCACTGAAATACAAAACGACTAAAGGTTATCAAGCCTGTTTTACTTGGTTGGTTCAATGCTGATTGATGTTCAAATCTGTGGAGTTTGAGTAGATTAGATTGTATCAAAACTAATATGTTTGAAAAATGGACCAAATCCCTCAGCTCATAGTCTGCCTTTAGTCTGAGCTTTATTCAGACCCAGAACAGATATTTTCACTTCGTTGAAGGTTTTCAGTCTGCAAAGAAAAGCTTAAAAACTAACAACAGCTTCAACACAAAAGAGGGGAGACCAACTTTAGATTGTGCCACAATATCTCCGACTTTCTTGAAAGATTAATCAGAAGGAAATTCCAACTCCTACATCGTACAAATAAAAGGGAAAAAAAACTAAAAAGCATCTCATTTATTGAGTGGTTTGATGCTGTACAACTAAATCTGGTATTATTTACTATTATTATTTAGACAGGTATAGGTGACCAAAAAAAGCTAAATTTTTATGAATTCTTTGGCTTTGAACATCACTGATATCACTATTTAATTATTATTTAATTGAAGGAGAATGACACCACATCACATGCTAAGCCATGACTGCCACCTGAACAGACAGGACAAAGAGGGAATCATTAGAAAATCTACGAGAGGCTTTCTTGTAGATGATGGCATCATAATGTGGGGAGGATTTTCTTCAGCAGGGACAGGGGAGCTCTTTGTAGTAGAGCAAAAGATGAACGGAGCTCTGAAAAATCAGTAAGAGGCTGCAGCACAAAAAAAACTTTGTAGCCACACAAAGACTCATCATGAGCTGCTATGTGTAACAGTTTAGATCTCCAAGAAGATGGATAGTAGTTTATGGTTTACTGACCTAAACTCAGGAGGGAAAAGTGAAGCTTATAGATTTGATAAAAAGTGTAAACTTGATGAATTTATGTTAAAAAAATATCTTAAAACAGATTTTTTTCCGTAAAAGTCCTGTGTGTATTTGAATCATCTGCTGCCATGTTTAGAGTGACTACTTAAAATTACAGCTGGTGTAAACCGACAAAACTGTGATGATCATCTTGCTGTTTTCTAAACACTGTGATCTAAACAGTGTTTCCACTAACATCTTAATATTAGATGATGTGTATAATCTACTGATTAACCCACGTTAGGCAGGGGGCATCTATTAGTGAACCATCTCATGATGTCACCTTTTGATCCTTCCAGTTGTCTCAATAACTGTACAGTATTACTGCAGCTAACTGCTGTCGAAATTGTCTTTCATGGGACTCTTTATCATTGATTTCTTTTTTTCTTTTCACAATCATTGATCTGCAGGTCCCCCAGCACAGCTCTGCTAATCAAAGATGAGACTCGTAACGTCTTTTATGAGCTGGAAGACCCTCGGGATGTTCAGGATCGCTGTGTAATTAAGATTTACTGCAAAGAGCCCATCTACGGCACTTACCCAGGACACCACAACCCCCACATCGCTAACGGAGACCTGAGAGTAAGTGTTCAGTCAACCAAATTATGAAAAGATTAAAGATTTTACAGAGGATTGCTCGCACTTTGGAGTTGACATAAATAACTCAGCTAACAGGGTAATATGTAAGGAGAAAGTACTTTTTTTTTTTTTGGTGCTAAACTGCGAGGCGACGGCACAGAACCCGAGCTCTTCCTCATCCCTGCCTCAGTGTTTACAAATACTGTGTGGCGTTACATAATACATCAGAGCTGAAGTTGTGAATCATGTAACCGTTTTTTCCTGGACCAGTTCCCGTCTGTCACATCTTCAGCGTTGACTCGGGCCAGACGCCAGGACGAAACTGTTCCACCATGACACACTGGCACATTAACTTATCTGACCTAATTTCAGAAGTTGACCAATGCCGGTTGCCCAACTACACCATCCCCCTGTTTATTACAATGTATTGCAG
The DNA here is from genome assembly GCA_034780135.1 of Jordanella pulchra. Taxonomy (NCBI): domain Eukaryota; kingdom Metazoa; phylum Chordata; class Actinopteri; order Cyprinodontiformes; family Cyprinodontidae; genus Jordanella; species Jordanella pulchra. The sequence goes on from JAUZNJ010087870.1 coordinate 21,254, forward strand.
CTCTTTACATCCTGGAAAAATTGTTGTCGGATTATCTAGTCACCAACCAATCTGATTCACTTATAAAAGTGTTGAAACTTCCATAATTAGTCATTTCATATCCTCTGCTTTCATTTATCTGATGTTGAGTTCTCTAAACCTACAGTTTATATGCCGTCCTATGAATAAGCCACAAATAACTTTGTTGCAAGAAAACAAAAGCACAATTTTAACTTATCTTTACATTTTAAGATTAAAATGTGTAAATTCAATCATTGCAAAGTGGTGATTAAATAAATCCTTAATATCGACATCCATGCAGGAAAAAGTCGGTTTTAAACAGATAAATTACATTGTGTTGAGGCAGACATGTGCCATACTTATCCAAAATAAAGTAAATCTGCATGTTAAACAGTTTAAAAGAATTAGCCGCAGGGAGAAAGTGTTAGCTGATTCTTTTGCAGCCCACCAGCTCTGGGTTTTTTTTTTTTTTTGTTTACATGCCCTGATGTCTGATATCATTTCTGCCTGCCGCTGAGGCTGATCTGCAGCGGCCCGCTAATGTTCTGGAGGTCAGCTGTTCCCATGGGATCCGCCGCCGCCTTCAGCTTTGCTCTGAAATCTTCAGAGCGTTTTACAGCCTTATCGAACAGGCAGGCTTACCTCCAGTTTTATGTGTGTGAAGTACATTGGCTGCTGCTCCTGTTGTCAAGGTGAGGACTGGGGTGTGCGTGCGTGTGCGGTGGAGAGTGGGGCGGGGAGTTATTGAACTCCTGCCAGTATAACCGAGATTATTCCCTGATTGCAGAGCACAAAAGCATGACCAGGACTGCTGAGGCCAATCTGAGCCTGTGCCTGGAGGGCAGAAGATGGTTGGGAAGGAGATTGATTGGCAGATTTTGCTCAAAGGGAGAACGAACAGCTTTGAAACGACACTATTGGAGAAAGTTTAGGGACCACAGGGTGATAATAAGATGCCGGCATGTCCTCTGTGTAGTTAAAGAGGGAAGCTGTTGCTAAGTTACAAGGTAGAAGATGTCTGCTGTGAGGCTGTCCTCAGGGTGTTGTTGCAGGAGTCCTCAGGGTTATTATGTGGAAATATTGGCGTTTCAATTTGCGCCGTCTCCTGGAGATAGCCTTGTGCGTCATAAGCAATTACAGCGTTGTCTTTTTTTTCATATTTTCTTGCCTCATTCATTCCTCCTGTCTGCTCACCTTCCCCTGATTTCAGACATGCTGGGCTTTGCTTCCTCCCTCTCTGACATGTTAACCTGAAGAGAGTTTCTCTTATCTTTAGTTTAGTTTTTTTTATTTCTTGGGTTGAACAAATTGGGTGAACTTGTTAAATGTATATTTAGAAATAAACAGAGCTAGTGTTTCTGATCCCCCTGTTTTTTTTTTTTTCCTCCCAGCTGCTGTTACACATCATGACAAAATTGATCAACTACATATTCAGCTCCAAAGCTGATTTCCCACACTGAGAAAATAATAAGTTTAATTTTTACACCTTATAGGTGTCATGAAGCGGTTGTTTGATGGGTGGTGAGGCAGAGGCAGGATCAGGTTGTAGTGGAAATTAAGACGTTTTAATAAACAGAGAGTCCAGGAACAGGGTTACAGGTGATGTGTCCTCAGAACAGGCAGCACGGCAACAGGATCCACTTTCAACCGGTA
>JAUZNJ010087881.1:0-38911 GCA_034780135.1 Jordanella pulchra
AAATTATGTTATGACTTTTCCCCTCCATCTCTAGGGAGGGCGGCGCCCGAGCGCCCCCTATGGGCCGGCCGCCACTGATCAAAACCTTTAAGAGGGAAATAAACATACTCCCATGTATATTTAACTACGTTGGCACATGAGTTTATCAACCATTGCTCAAAAAAATCGAACATGCATGAGAAACCGCAGCTACAGGGGGAAAGAAACACTCACCCACGCGTACTCGGGATGTCACCAAACGGGTGCAATGCTGTTCTACTTGTGAAAGAGTTTCTGTTCGGCGCCCTCACTTGAGGAAGGCTGCGATCTTGAAAGTGTCTCTGCACTCATACAAAGCAAAATCTGTTTTGACAGGTGAGGCGGATACATATCTCTTCTGTGATCCTCCTCCTGATTGGCCTGTGCAGATCTAATTACACAGGAAGTGGCGGTACAGTGGCGGTACGTGGTTTAAGTAGTGTGATGGTGTCTGCACAGGCCAGTCAGAAGGAGGCTTACAGAAGTGGGTTTGTTTCAAACACATTTTTATGCATGTATTTAAAAAACTTAGTCTTAGGGCAGAGATACCTTTGAGCGAGCAGCCATCCTAGAGCGAGTCCGGCAGACAGAAACGCGTGCACATGTGGATGGCGTTGCACGCCTTTGATGAGATCCCCAGTATGCATTGCAAAGGCGGGCGCGCTTGGAAACAGTTTTTTCCCTGCATTAGGGCTGCAATTTCTTGTGCGTCTGGGATTTTTTTGCGTTGTGGTTAAAGAACTCGTGCACAAAAGTAGTTCAACCTGGCTACGTGTATGTTTATTTTGCTCTCGGGTGTTTTAACATAAATCTGATAGAAAAAAAACACAACAACAGACATCTGTAGAACCGAAAAAACAAAATGTGTGGGACAGGCACAAAGAGTAGCTAAAGTTAAAGATGAGCGGACAGGTTACGGGTTTGTTTACAAAACAGGCAGCTGCTTCTTCTACTGCTATAGTTTTTCAGAAAACTAGACAGGTCTGCACAAATGATTGAATCTGATGGTATGTTTGGTACATGTATTCACACGTCATGATTGGATCATTTTATTTAGTGTCCATGTAAACAGAGATTTTGAGTTTCCAATCAACCAAGATTTAGATCGCTTGGGAGAAATTTTGCACATGGAAACATAGCTACTTACAAACTATTTTTTAAAAAGATCCAGTGGGTATTTTAGAGGAGCTGCAAACCACAAAAGCTGCAATCAGGAAAAAAAAATGTTGTTATCTAAAATTAGGATTTAGTTGTTACAGTGGAGACAAACAGGCAAAATCAGAGTATTTTGTACCCAACATTTATGGCCTAAAAAAACTCTTAAAGAAAGCCTTTATTTTTTCAGTTTTTCTTTATGTTAAGGAAGCACATTGTGTAAAGGTTTCAAAGTCCAATGTCCTGTTCTGAATTTCTGCAAAGTGGTTCATCATTGTTCAGATGGTTCCATACAAACTGCACAACTGCAATACTTAAAACTGAGGTATTCAAAAGGAGTTTCACAGGCCTTTATGTAGCGTCAGAGGAGGGAAGACAGTTACAAAAGAAGGTCACAGTGGTGAGACTGTGAAATGTGTAATTTGGCAAGACAAGCTTTTGAATGGAGAAAAAGAAAGAGGAGCATTGTGTGTGTGTGATATAATAAATGAGAGCAAAGAATGGAGTAATGAGTAAGAGTAATGATGCTTCATTAAGTTCAAATAGCTGCTGTACATTGACAAAAATTGGATTTTAAACCACTGTTTGGCTCATAAGGAGGCAGTATGCATTATTTATTTATTTTTTTAAAGGTTATATTTGAACGACTAAGTAGAATTTAGAAAAATTAAGGGACTTTAATTGTATGTATGACTTTAAATAAAGTATTATAATCCCTGATATATATCTATCGTTTTCACCAACAGCAGGTGTTAAATATTAGGAATAGGAATATTTTAATAGTAATTATAGTTGTTTGTGTGTTCACTGTTGCCCACTTCAAACAAATGTATTTGTCATCCTTTAAAATGAATAAGATTATTCTAATTCAGTCATTTTAAAGTTTCTCCCAGTGACAATGTTCTTGGAAATGTAAAAAGTATAAAACTACTGGTTTATGCAGAGATGATTTTGAGATGGAAACAGTTTTGCTCTCCTATGTTCCTCAGCTGGTCTGCTAAATCATGTAATTTAGCACAGATAAAACATTAATTAATTCACAATAAAGCGTGTTTCCTAAAGTAATAACTTATTTCTTAAGGGACCAAAATTGTTTTCTGATCTTCTAGACAGCTTTACTGTTATTCTGTGTATTAAAAAATAAACCACTCATTTTTATAATGAATGACACCTTGTAGAAATGCGGGACATGCTCTTGAAATCATAGAAACATATTCTGTGGTATTTTTTCTTATACCTTATAGAGGTGACCGAATGTAATGCTCAGGAACATATTATGAAGTTACTTTCTGGCAAATTATCTGTCATTACTTCCAGTTAAAACTCTACTAATACATTTGCTGCAATAAGTACAAAACATCCATAGTAAAAATAAACTCTACCAGATACTTTTGCATTTTTAAATGTAGTTATTCTGTTGTGCATACAATAACTCCATTTAAACATACAATCAAATATAATTATGTTATTTAAATTGTCAAGGTACCAACTGTGAACAAAAGGTTCAACGAGAACAGGAACATGTTTAACCGTTCAGTTGAGGCTATTTAAATGTCAGTCAAAGTTGTCCTGATAAATCACAATTCTTTTTTTCAGTATTTTTTTTTTCACCTGGGAGCAAAGTATATGATTATCACACATCCCTGATTCTCTTTATATCATGTTAGGATTCCGAAAGAAAATTTGATAGTGCTTTTATGATGTGATTAGATGTGTAAAAAATGCATTAAATGTATAAAAAAAGACAATTTGCTTCAGGTAAGACAGTATTTTATGGATAAAGTCAAATCTGTGTAACTGTCTATCGTTTAAAAGTAAAATAATATAAATTTCTGATTATATGATCAATTTCTGATTAGCTTCCCCTTAATAACCAAGCCACCAGAACATTGAGGCTTTGGTTGTGAAAAAAGGTTATATTGTAGGCTGTGCATTTGTGTAACAGTCTAGTTATCTAGCCTGGTTAGTTAACAGTCTAGTTATGTGTCCAAGGTGGAAAATCTCCAGACATCAAAATCCACAGCAAAACAGAAGAACAGTGGTATCGTCCTCTGTGTTCAGATGAGTCTCAAAGCCAAAGAGACATTTGAAAGGGATCCACATATCTGTGGGGATACAGATGGTCCTGTATGCATTAAAAGTGGTTTCACATGTTGGACTCAAAGAGACTCTTTCTTTTTGTGCTAAACAAACAATGTTGTGCACAATGGAAAAGGTTCTTGTGGAGGATAGAGACCATTAACGGACCCTCTCCTCTAAGCTCCATGAATTGAACAGATGCTTTGTAACGTTCAGTTTTGTAAAAAGGAAAGTTTTCTTTTTCTTCAGACGAGGGGTGGACAGAAATCTCTCCATGTTTTCCCCATTCATTTAGTCATTTATCACACAGAGAAAGGATAAACATGAAAACAATTAAAATCTGTAACCACTGCTTTGCAACAGACTTTATGTATGTTTCATTTAAACTGGAACAAACAGATAAGGTTTGTAATATTTATTGTCATCATTTGTGGTGAGATTTTTTTGAAGCAGAGCAGTTCAGCTCATTGATCTTAGATTAATTCATCGTGTTATTTTTAGAAAGACCCAGATCAGTTAATGTGATCTATCAATTGTGATGATGTTGCTGAACTGGGTTAATATGTAGACTACAGTATTTAATCAAGATGGTGGTAGGAAAACATGAATGCATAATTTGAAAGGAAAAAGAGAGGGCGAGCCAGACGCCAATAGAACCAGCTGGGTTGTCACGGCAACCCTGTCTGGGAAAAAAACTAAAGGAAAGAGATGTGAAGGAGGCAGAAAAAAAGGACAAATTCATTTTGTTCTCTTTAAAGAAAGTCTGAAAAGGTTTTCCACTTGGAACCTAATTCAGCATTAGAAAAAGAAAATGCTTCTTCACATTTATTCCTCACAAAAGAGTTAAGAAAAATTAGATTTACCTGCACTGACTATCTGAGCACAGTCAGTGGTGAAGAGAAGCTTTGAAATTTGGCTGTCCTTGGTGGAAAGTGGACTACATGCCTCAGTGATTCTCTCAGTGTCCTGAGGAGCAGAGTGGTTTAGACAGCAAACACTGCTGAAGCTTTTCAACATGATGTGGGGTATGAATCTAACATGTGATTTCTAATTTATAAAATCATAAACATTTTTTTAACATCTTCGTTGCAAACTAAATAAAACATTTTCAAGTACAATTTCCTCAAATGAAATTAGACCCGGGATGTTCTTGAAATCCTGCATTCTGGTCTTCATATCAGTTGTTTTTTCCCCCTTTTTGCCAGACAATGGCAGCGTTGACAGAAAACATTTTAGGTAATATTCAAAATGATTTAAATGTAAATCAAACCTAAAGTGCACAAAACCCCCATCTAACTTTACATTGTGATTATTTACATTAAAAGGGGTAAGCTGATATGCACAATTTGTATGAAAATAAATAAAAACTTCTCCATTACAGGTTCAATCAGGTTTAACAATAAAGATTACTGGCATATTCTGGTAATAGAATGCAGCTAATTATTCTATCACCTGTAAGTAATAAATGCAGGCGCTTTAACAGTTTGCTGCTTTGGGAAATTAAGGTGTGCTGACACAATAACAAGGTGAAAAGACTTGAAAATGACATTTGTGAATCAGCTATTGGCAACAAGTTAGGGTATTTTTCAAGTTAATCAGTCTATGGGGAGAAATATAAGAACCATCAAGAAAGGCTGGCAAGTCCTTTGTCGTTGAGGGTAACATCTAAATACGGTCTGAAGGCTTGAATTAAAGTAAAGTCATCAGTTTACAGGGTCTTTGTGGGTCAGTTCAAAAAATAGTCAAGTCATTTGATAGCAAGTTCAAATAAGACTTTCAGAGACATGTTAAATAGTCTCAAGTCTTTGTGGGGCAAAATGAACTTAAGTCTTACGACTTTAAGAAGAAAGACCAAGTTAAGTTTTAAGACATTGACTAATTCCAAGTCATTTTTTTAAATGATTGAAATAAACATTTACTTGTCTGATGCCATGTAGTCAGCCTACTACCAAAAAAAACGTCCTTTTTTTTGCAAAAAATACTATTTTTAACTGCTGTGACTTCTTTTTAAACTATTATATTTAATAATATTTATCTATGAATGTAAGCTAATATCTACTATCGCCACATGCTCATCCAGCTCCTCCTGGATGAGCATGTGGCGAATCGATCAATGACTCAACGCAAACAGCTTGGTTTCCTTAGATAAAAAACTTTATTTACTAATCTGAATGTGTAATCTGATTAAACTGTCTCTGTAGAGTTTCTGGAATGATGTGGGGTGAATTGAACTGTGGTGTGGTGTGAAAAAAGCATTTAGTAAGTAAGTATTTCATTTTCAAATAATATTAGAAAAAATATCCTCACCAGTAAGTTTTGAAGAAATAGAAACATCTATCAAGGAGCAAAGTATACGTTAAACCAATGTTATTTGATGATTGTTCCTGGTGTCACAAAAATTAAAACAAGATCTTTATTAAATGAGCTTGCAGCAGTAATTTTCCACCGTTAACACTTGCGTCATGATGCCAAATATAATAGATAAAATGCAACACTAATTGATTTTAAAATCTAACGTCTTGCATAACCATGTAATGGTGAGCTTTAAAGAAAATGAAATGATGAGGCTGGCTGGGGAAAAGGCAGATAAGGGAGGATGAGCTGAGGTGTTAGAGAAGAAAAACAAGATGAATTGAACGACAGGGAGGGCAGCTGCAAGACGAGATGTTGGAGTGACACAAGGAGAGGTAAAATGTCAAAGCCTGTGAATATAAACAAAGGAGGAGATGGGAAAAAATACATTGTCAAACCTGACAAGAATCATAACAAACTAAAAGAAGTGAAGACCAAAGCTTAATACAACAAAACAAATGCAAAGCAGTCATCAACTAACAATACAATAAGTCATTCATTTCTTTCTACGTTAGCAGAAACCTGGTTGCTAGAACAATAATAATAACTTTATTTGCTGTATAAAACTGTTTCAAACAGAGTGCTGAACAGTAGGTGATAAAAATTGCATAAGAAATAAAAAATGACATTTTTAAAACAGATAAAAACAGATCAAATATAAAAAGAAAATTGAAATGCTACTATTAAAACAATAAGTTTAGGGATGACCTCTGACCAAGGTAAGGTTTGACAAGTGGATCTTTAGCTTGGCTTTAAGAGCCTCTACAGAAAAAAACTCATTAATATAACCAGCTTTTACATTTCTCCGAGATGTACAGTACCATTGACCCTCAGTTTAAAACCAGAAAACGTGAGGGCTCACAGGTGAAGCATTAAGGCAAAAATGAAGACTATATGAACGTTTTTGGGTACCCTTCTCAAAGTCACTGCTTGATAATATATTGGGGTAAGACCTTAAACAAACCATTAATGCTTCCAATGAGGCTGATTCACAACATTTCTCCAATGAAGAGTTCTACAAAAAATCTTTAAGGTTGATATATCTAGACAACTGATTACCAGTTATTGCAAATATTAAAATACATATGCACCAGATGGTCCAACTACTCATTAAGCTTAGCGGCAATGCTATTTTCCAAAGCAGCAGGTTGGTTTAATAGCTTTCCCCCCCTAATGAAAGATCTTATCTGTATTTACTTAGGCAAGCTTTGTATGATACTAACATGGGCTAGAAGACCTGATACATTTAAATGTTACAACCTAAAACAGAATGGACATCCTATGGAGCAAAACTCTTTTGTGTGTTAAACCTTTATAATGCCATCTGTATTTTCTGACCTCTAAATAATAAACTGATCAGAAAGGCTAACACGGAAGGAGCGCCAGAGGCTTTTAACAAGCACCCCATCATACAGAGAACATTTTCAAAGCAGAGCGACTCTGCACAGTTGAACTTTCGTCATTGCGCTATTGTAATGACTTCTAGACTTTAAGTTGAACAATAAACCAGTTAAGGGTTCATATAAACAGTTCTATGGAGTCTTGTGTGCCTGCTGTTGATTTAATCACAGTACTTTTTTTTTTTACAAGCGGCAAAAATAGTGCAGCCACGATCTATACAAAAGCAGCCGGGGGCTGGCGCTTCTGGGACACTTCAAAAACATGCTGTAGAGTTTTCAGTGAAACCACTCTGAATAGACATACTGCAATCAGCCGCAATGGCGAAGTGGAGCTCCCACCTCCAACCTGCTTTGGTTTGGAGATTTTACACGGAAACATCACAAGGCTGATTTTTTTAAGGTACAGCACAGAAAGGGCTCCTCCACAGAAACTCATTCCAATTAGCGACTATTATGATCTTCAACAACCAGTCACATGATCTGAATATTTTATTTACTCATTCTTTTAACTCTGTTTATCATTATACATTGTTTTGTACAGGGATTGGGGAAATGCAAGCGCCACATAAAAATATGATATCACAGAAAGTTCAAAAGGTCCTGCAAATAAAAAAATAGACTAGCAAATACAAAAAACAACAGCCACACAGAACTTCTGCAAGAGAAAAATGCTGCAAAGGAGAACGGCTGCAATCAGAAAAAATCAAGACCTGAAAAGTCGAAACATGCTGGAAACAATACGCACTGCAGATACAGAAATTGTGCTAACACCCAAAACACATGCAATGGGAAAAGGCCGCAAATAAAGCTACAAGTTAAGAAAAGCTGCACACTAGAGCCACACAATAGAACGGCTCCCAACCACCATGTAGAGAGAATTGCTGTGTTTAAATCCGGCGGCTGCGCCCTCTGAAGGCCAGATCTGTCAGCTGTTTACACAATAGATTGGCGCTGTAACCTCTTTGGATTGACTTTTTCATATGAGGCCGACAAATACAGACTTCTTTTTGTCCACTTCGAAGGACAGGTCCTGTGTATCCTCCGTAGCCTAGGGTATCCCATGATTCATTCGATTCCAAGCATCCCAGATGCTCAAAAGAAAAAGGGTAATGGTGACTAACAGTGGTGAATAATGTAATTGTAGTTTAATATACTACAAGTATGTGAACAGTTTCATCTTAGATTGATAAAAATAATCTAGAAAAATCAAAATACATTTAAGCACAGTTTCCAATATCTATGCAGTGTGGAAACTACAAATCTGATATCCGATGGTACTGTTGCTGAAGATTCTCAACAATTACATTAGCACGTAGAACAGTAATAAGTAGTTCGACATCCATTTTTTGTCTGCTAGGCAACAGACTTCAGCTGGGCCATATTCAATGCCTCTATTATCAATATAGCCATCCGTAGCTATGGCCGTAAGGTCTGCGGTCCTTGTTGTGACGGTACTCCCCAAACCAGGGCAATTTGGGGAACCACCCAACGCCTCCAGAGGGAGGTAGTGCTTCGCTAAGAGTGTTTTCGATGGGAAAAGAGAGCTGCTGACCTTTAAAGAGGACATCTTTGGATGGTGGAAGGAATACTTTGAGAATCTCTTCAACCCAGCTGACACACTTTCCATGGTGGAAGAGGATACAGGGTGTTCTGGGCTAAAAAACTCATAGTGGCAAGGATACTGGGATAGATGAGATCCACCCTGAGTACCTCGGAGCTCTGGATGCTATAAAGAGCTCTGGATGGTATAGATGGTGTTCCAACTATCACACTTCTCAGCCTCCTTGGGAAGGCCTATACCAGGGCCCTGGAGAAAAAAGTCCGGCTGATTGTCAAATCTTGGCCTTTTACAAGGGGCTTCCGGTCTCTGTACAAGCGAAGCAGGAGTTCAGTACGCATTGCCGGAATTAAGTTGGGCCTGTTCCCGAGCTGCCCTCTGTCATCGGTCCTGTTCATGACCTTTATGGACAGGATTTCTAGGTGCAACCAAGGGCTGAGGGGTTGTGGTTTTGGGACCAGCTTATCTCATCCCTGCTGTCTGCGGATCACATGGTTCTGATGGTTCCCTCCTGTAGAGTGTAAAGCAGCTGGAATCAAAATAAGTGCCTGCAAGTCAGAGACCATGGTTCTTGACCCAAAAAAAGTGGTTTGTCTCTTTTCATATTGGAGGAAAGTTCCTGCTTTAAGTGTAGGAGTTTAAGTATCTTGGGGTCCTGTTCACATATGAAGGGAGAATGGAGGAGAAGATCTATAGACAGATCAATAGAGCTGCTGCTATAATGCAGACACTGCACCAGGGTATTGTGGTGAGTGAAAAAGCAAAGCTCTTGATTTACAGGTTGTTCTATGTTCCTACCCTCACCTATGGTCATGAAATCTGGATCACAACTGAAAGAATGAGATCCCAGATACAAGCGTCCGAAATGAGCTTTCTCCGTAGGGTGGCTGGGCTCTCCATTAGAGATAGGGTGAGGAGCTCAGTCATTTGGAGGGGCTCAGCGTAGAGCCGTTTCTCCTCCACATTGAAAAGAATCAGCTGAGGTGGTTCTAGCATCTTTTTCGTGTTTGGTCTTAATCAGTTTCTGTACAATGCCGCTGTTGTTCTTTCTGTTGGCTTTGTTAAAGATAGCATAGAACCAGTTTGTTCTTGGAAAGCCTCATCCCCCTCATGTGCTTGATCATACGGTGTAAGAATTGTTGCTTAAAGTGAAAGACTCTCATGGAGGACTCAGATGATCAGCCATTTTTAAAATAAAACTCCTAAAATGACATTGTAATCAAATTGTTATGAAATGTCTTACTTTGTTAATAATAAAGACTGTACAGCTGTGGTTAAATCTAATACCTTACTGCTAGAAGTTGAACAGTTCGAGCCTCTCGGAGCCTTATCTGCATGGAATCAAGTTACTTTATTCATACTTGCATATGCTTTTTTTATTATTATTAATGTATTTTTCTGTTGGTCCTGTGATGGATGGACAATCTGATCCCTGTTTGTGAGCTTTATCATGCCCTCTGGAGGGAACAAGCTAAAATTAGCTGTGAAGGGCAATAAAGGATCCATTTTTGGACCAGCAGATAAAAGGCGGTAGACTATCTATTTCATGTTTAATGCCAATTTCCTGTGCAGAAATATGTGGGTATAGTCCATGTTTGAGTACCATTGTTAGAATACCATTAATACCATTAATTGGTTTTTACCAGAGTTTCTGGGAAATCTGTCTTTATTCTGTTTGATTTCTGAAATTTAATTTGAGACATTTTTATTCTTATAGACAATTAGAGACTGTAGTTTTTAGTCCAACAACAGAAAGGACGTGCCACTTATTATGACCATTAGCACAAATTGGAAATAGCAGCACACAAAATAGGATAGCTGGGCTGTTTGAGGTGTTGTTTGGGTTCTATCCCCTTATCATGGCTTCATTCCAGTGGCTAAAGAAGGTCAGTCTGACCCATTTGACAAACTGGTCACGATAGGAGGGAGAGACAGTGATAAATAGAACGAAGAAGAAAACAGAACAAAGAAAAAAACAGTCACACAACACAGTTGGTGAATGGTAATGTTAATTGTAATGTGTAAAACATGTAACTGGTAGATCTGTGTTGTCATATGTCATTTTTGATCCATTTCTGGTATTGAGCAATAAATCTAGCACTGCTGGGTCATAAAGACGACACTTTTCATCAGCTTCTAAAAGTGACTGTAACTGGCATCTGTTCTTTGTCTTTTTAAGAGTGTCTGATAAAACCAGCCAGATAAAGCCAGATAAAGCTGACTGACCACTGAGGGGGGAGCAACATAAAAATGATAGTGATATTGAGGTTAACAGACATTAAAGTTTCTATAGTTGTTCTATATTCTGTTTTTGAAATGCTAAACAGTTTTACTCTAAAAATTATACTGATTTCTTAACTTGGTCACTGAGTTGGTTATGTTAGCCTCCTCTTTTTATGAAAATATGATCAAATCTTCATTATAAAAGATACAAAAAAGATCCTCTTGATACGATTTACTTCCCTTTGATTTTTTACACATACACAAACACATACATATCCAGCCACTAGTTGGCAACCCACTGCCCAGAAACCTATTAATCAGCTACTCTGTGCCAGCTGAGCAGAGCAACTACAAGATCTCACGAGGTTCTATGTTATCATAAAAATCTTGATATATCCTTCTTGTTAATGTGGCAAGGCACAAACAGAGGGCCTGGGTGGAATTCAATCTCCACACCCCTTTTGCTTGCAGGATCTATGTGCTATGCCCATAAATAGTCCATGGATTCGAAAATGGTTGTGGCAGCCTGTGTGGAGCAGGAGCATGTGCTTAGAAAAGAGGGGAAGAGATGTGACAGTCTGGGGTTCTGTCACCATACATACGCAGTGGCTACTTTGCCAAGGGTACATATTTTTGGCTGACTACTCAGGGCATATGAGTTTCACCTTGGAGTCTGGGGAACAAATCCTGTATGGGCTCTCTGTAGTGTACCTTGCCACATTTATATATTGTGATATATATCAGTGTAAATCTTATTGTTATTCATATATCTTAAAATGTACCGCATCTCCAAATTCTAGACAATTCACACCCATACATTTACTTTGGTAACATTTTGAAGAATTTGTACCTTTAGTGTAATTGTACTGTACTGTGCTTGAATTATATTCTTTTAATGTATTGCTACTCCTACTTAAGTAAATTTCTCTGCCCTTTGTGAGTAACTTGAGCAATTCATAGATCAGGTAAGAATATAGTAAACAAGTAGATATTGTGAGTGAAAGTCTTTTACTCTGGCCTCACATATGTATTTCTGACTGTAAGGAATGGTTTTATACATTTTATGTTAAAAATGGATTTAGAAAAAGTGTTTCTTCTGCATGAATCTGTTATTTTGTAATAATGTTATTTTTAATAATAATGATGTTATAATAATGTTATTTTTTTTGGTTGAGTTTTGATGTTGTGGCTCTGCAAAGTTGGGTTGACTGAATGTTTGTGCCTATTTATTTATCGTCTCAAGAAATAAAAGGTATAGTGGCCCATAGAGTTTTACCTACAATAACATGAAAACTGTCTTACAGGAACATTTTGCAGTTCACACATGGATCATTTAGGCCACCAATCTTTTAAAGCTGTAGTAGCCTTTGGCAGTATCAGTGAAGTCATTGTACTCTGTATTTCTGTGTTGGTGGGCTGATGTCATGAACTAGCGCTGTTGTTGTATTATTACTGTCTGACCTTATTCTCAGTTTGTGTGTTGATGTGCCTTGTGTATACTACATGGAGCTGTGTGTCGACTGTGTGTTTAAACACAACACTTCATCCTGATTAGGGCTTTTATCAAGGCCCGGCCCTTTTATTATCTTTTGGAAAATAGCCTGTGTGCTCCCAAGCTCCACTATAGCTAAGTAATCTCGGTCAGTAAGCATCTATGTCAGCTCCTGATTTAAATATCTTTGTTATCAGAAGAATCCCACTTAGCTGTTGTTTTTTCAGAAGCTTCATACAATGGAAACAAATTATTTAAATGTTTAAGCTTTTATTTTCAAGGTAATATTTGTAGCATAATTGGAAAGCAATGTGTAATGAAGCACAGATTGTTGGAAAAAACACAAAACAAAACAATCTATCTGGGAAAAAAAATGAAAGCCAGTAATAAGAAATGAGATATGATATATTTTTTATGTTTTGGGTATTGTCTTTAAGGTTTACAAAGGAATGATACCATTCTTTTTGTGGATTTTACTTTTGTCATGCCTTATATATAAACTCTTAAATAGTATAAACTTATCCAGAATCATTGGGGCAAACATCTCTATCCTGGAGCTTGGAAAGTTCAGTTTAGGAAACTGGACTTGTAACTTTCTAGAAGATGTCTCACCTCTCTCAAGTGGCTTCTGCAGTTCTAACTGATACTGGAGAGCACTGTGATTATATACTGTAGGTGGGACTAAATAATAAGGGGAGGGGAAGAAAAGAAACAAAAGGTGGCTCTGATCCCTCCAACATAATGGCCAATAGAGCTCACCTGGGGGACGCTGATGGTCGTGAAGGAGGTTCTGATGGGTCTTTATTCCTTCGTCAGGATGGTTTCAGTCACATGCCTCGTTAAAGTTTGAATCAAGTGAGGGCAGGTGTGAGGTGAATCTTTTGGGTAGAGTACTGGAAAGTGCTTTGTAGGTAGGTGACAAGTTAAGTCTGAGACCACCTCCTCTGTTAAGGGATGGATTTTGCCGGGTTAACATGGATGGATTGTTTGACCCCCCCCTCTCAAACCATATGCCTTCTTTGGCAAGAATATGGACATTGTTGTTCTCAAAAAAAGTGTCCATTAGCCTTCAGGTGTAGGTGGACAACTGAGTCCTTTCCTTAGCAGTTATCCCTCCTGTGTTGAGTGATGCACATGTTTAGTGGTTGATTGATGTCTCCAATGTACAGGTCTGTACAATCTTCACTAAACTGAACAGTAGGAACCACGTTGTCAGTCTCTTTCCTGGTTGTCTTATCTTTGGGGTGAACTAGTTTTTGTCTCAAGTTTTGATATCCTTGTTCTTTATTTTGACCGACGTGTCATCCATGCATCTGAAGCAGGGACCTGGTTTGGTTCCAATGTGTTAGTGTAGAGCTCTGATTTCCACTTCTTCCATGTATAAGCTTGCCCCTATGGGAGACACTGGAGAGCCCATCATGCATTCATGCTTCTGTCTGTAGAAACCTTGGTTGAATTGGAAGTATTTGGTGGTGAGGCACAGGTCCAAAAGTGAACAGATGTGGTCAGTGGTCAAGTTGGCCCTATCTGGCAGAGTGTGATCTTGAAGTAAGTGAATCCTTAATGTAGCAACTGTTTCTGTGTTGGGGATGCAAGTAAAAAGAGATATGATGTCATAGGATACCATGGTTTCATCCGTGTCCGTTGTCAGGTCCTTTATTCTGTTGGAGAAGGCCTGTGAGTTAGAAATTTGATGTGGTGTGTTGCCAACCAAAGGCGCAAGGATGGAAGCAAGATTAGCATTGTTGTATGTGACAGAGTTAATGCTGCTGATGACAGGCCTAAGTGAAGCTCCTTTCTTGTGTATTTTTGGGAGGCCGGAGATCCGGTGAATGGCTTCTTCAAGGCACAGCTGTTGATATTGTTGTTTGTCAATGGCTTTGTCCTTTTCTAACTGCTGAAGGCAGCTGAATACCTTCTTCAGTGATTCATAGATGGTTGTGTCACTGCCAACAGATACTTACGTATGAGATTTTAACTTAGGACAGGCTCCAGTATGAGGCTCCAGCATCACTACTTCAGGTGAAGCAACTTGGTCACTTGGTATTGCCAACTGACTTACTTTAAGTCTGTCCTCTTCCCTAACTATATGGGAGGAGAATCTGCCAGTTTGACAACTCCCCAGAAACTGGTGATTCCTGTTTAATTAAGGTGCTAAAAATTCAACTCAATCCTTTTGCTATACATACATGTAACAATGTCCCTTTTCTTAAAGGAATCATAACTTGGTATTTTACAATACAGTCTGTCAGAAATTGACTTTAAATTCATGTTAAATCAATTTTAAGAGAAGAAAATTTAAGAGAAGAAAAATTAAACAAAGCTCATTCTGACCCCTTTTCATACCAGTTGTTTTCCTTGCAATGGTGCATATCAGAATTTGACTTGTGCATGGATTCATGCGGATGTAGCACTAGCAGGAATAGCATTTTTTGCCATGGTTTGTTTACCATCATTTCCTGATTTCTTATACGATAGGCAAAAAGTTACACAATTAGCAACACTTACCGACTACGAGCAGATGAGTCCCTGATTGTCAGAGTTGTCCCTTTTGTTAAATTGAGATGGGAGTGGTGATAGACGGACAGGCTAATGTGAGGACCCTTGCAGGGTTGACGTTAATACGGGGGGAGGATCAAAATCACGCATTCAAGCAGCTCTTGTGGGTATTTTTGGTTTGCACAATTAGCCCACACAAAACAACCAAGCCATTTTCACGCTCCAGGTTTTAACCCCTAACCCACAGACTGTCATGTTTTTAACATGAAAAGGTCAGATTTCCTTGTGATGACTCCTTAAATGCATTTTTCAAAGGATAATAAGCTTGAAATGAACAATTGTCAAGACGTTGCTAATTTTTTGCCATGATATCACAACATTGTGCATTAACACCGTATTATTTTTTTTCTTCAATCTATTTGTATTGGTTGAAAATCTTGGAATGAAAGTTGAATGCTTTGTTCACATTATCAGTCCCCCCAAGTGGCCAATAAAGTATTTGCAAAGTGGATCGGAAACTGGATCTGATTTTTCTGTAGGGCCTTCTTTAAGTATTCAACATGCCAGGAAGAGAGAATCTTCATCAATGTAGACTGAACATTTGCATAGTGCAGAATGAGAATAAAACAGTTAAAATTGCTGATCATTTAT
The DNA here is from genome assembly GCA_034780135.1 of Jordanella pulchra. NCBI lineage: Eukaryota > Metazoa > Chordata > Actinopteri > Cyprinodontiformes > Cyprinodontidae > Jordanella > Jordanella pulchra. Next base: position 15,428 of record JAUZNJ010087881.1, read on the forward strand.
GTTTTATATATGTTTTGGCACATAGAGTAACCTTGAATCATTGCCGTTATTCCTTGTTGCTATGATGTTTGTAGGTTGCTGTCCAGGATGGCAGGGATGAAGGAGCAGCAGATCACGGAAGAGAAGCCCCTGCTGCTGGAGCAAAAAGGAACGGATGTAGACATGGTCAGTCCACCTTGTTTATCATTTGTATGGCTTTTTTTGCCATTAGTCCTTTCAATCTGGGCGTTCGTATGCCATTATTAAGGGCTTTTAAAAACTCCTGGCATATTAAGAAATCTCTGTGCTCATTATTTGCGATGGCTTACAATTAGGCAATGAGCCTGTTTACCAGCAAAGAGGAAAAATAATGAACTCTATCCAACCGCGACAACACTGTGAGAGGACGAGAGCTCAATTAAGCTGTGAGAGGAGGAGAAAGAGACCAACAGAATAAAAAAGGGAAGCCATTACATAAACGTCACTTGTTTCAGTCCACTTACCACTGAATAGGCAACAGGTTGAGGTTGAGGCTAAATCAGGGGCTCTTGAATACCTCTTGATGTAGGAGTGATAAAAAGGCTGGAGGCTTCTCTGATAGAAAAGTGACTTGAAGAGACAAGACATATGCCTGAAAAGTACATTCCCAATTATATCTTAAAACTTTTGTAAAAGCAATTTCTAAATCAAGTAAGTTGGTTAATATCCTTACCAACTGTCGAGATAAAAGTAGTTTGACCTAAAATAAGCGCACAGATAAGCCTACGAAGGAATGACTGAACAGTCATAATGGCCCATAATTGTGACAAAAATAAAAGAAAATTGCTCTCCAAATTTCACTGGAAAGCAGCTACAAAAGAGTCTTACTAAACCGATTTTTTTCAGGAATATGATCCATCCTGATGACAAGAACTCAGTAACAGAATATGCTCTCCGTTACTGCAAATCTCATTAACCACAATTGAATGGTGAAAAGGTAATTGAGCCTGCTCATTATAACTCTCTGTTGGTAAATATTGGAGGCCATTGATCCTGTTACATGTTGCATGACTTGACTGCCGGTTGTTGTATTCTGTGAATGACCTATTTTCCTCAAGCACACGCTCTGATGCCTCTCAAAACTAAGTTACAATTTACAGCTCTGCAGCATAGGTCACCTTTAAAAGCACTGAGTGATTGCTGGTAACACCAATAATCACCCATGTCTAACAAATCCATTTTTTCAGGTAACATGTAAAAAGCAAGGGAAAACTTTGGATGAAAATAGCAAAAGAAAAGTTGAGCGGACAGAACGAATTTTTGGATGTGCTCCTGTTTAGAGTCCACATAAAAAGTATAAAGATTGTACTGAAATCTTTGCAAAACTATTAAATTGTTCATAACTGTCTTTGGTTCAAAGCACCTTTTAGACATGGAGAGGATTTCTGATTTACACTTCCTTGAGTTGATCAAGATCCACAACTTGTTCCTCGAATCTAATTAAATAAGGCCTGTAAATTTTTAGCCTGACCTTTCTGATGACAAAGGAAAAGAACAGGACATGTTAATTTATTGGATTTTTAAAGGACAGGATGCTCACCTAGACTGGTTTAGAGATCTGCGTCAACATGAGAAAAAGAAAATGTAAAAAATAAGCATCATGCTCATTTTGGATGTATGCTACTTACCTGTATGTCCTGGTTGTTTCCCAATAATCACTTTGTTGTGCTTGTTGTTTTGCAACACAGCAGGATAAAGGAGAGGAGGCATCGGGGGAACTCCCATGCCCCGAAAGCTCCGCGCCCCCTAATGAACCCCCTCCCCCCCGCCGCCCCGCTCACCGCTGGCATGCCTTCGCACGGCACTGGCTCCGCCAGACCCGCCGTCGGACCAGCGGGGTCCTCCCGGTAACTACCAGAACAACCTGAAACATCTGACTGGCAAAGCACAAAATGAAACACACAGTAACATATTCAAGAGACAGATGAAAAAGTTGCATATAAATACGCATAAAGACATGTTTTTTTAAGGATGAATCCCGTGTAGGTAAACTAGCTAAATGCTAACATGCCTTATACAATCTGATGGCACTGAAATTAGCAGTAATAGATAAAATATTAACAAATTTGGAACCAAAATCAAATTAAATACTTTGATTTAGAGAATTAATGATTTATTTATATAATTTTCAATTAAAAGATGTAATAAACAAGCTAAGATAATCTACTAAAAGAAACATGAAGATATTTTATCCAGAACTAATTCCTCTCCAAGTAAACTAGCTCATTGCTAACAAGCTTTGCACTGCATGAAAACCTAAAAAAAAAAATTACAGAAACTGATAAACTCTGTGTTATTAACCTAAATTTTGATAACATATATTTATATACTGTGTTGATCATCTTGGTGAAAAAAGTTGAAAATTAAATATTATTGCTTTCTTTTATCAAATACCTGTACAGTCATACTAGTTTTGAAAAGGTAGGCCTACTGCTCAAAACAGACAAACTTTATAACAGTCACCTACACAGAAATCTCATATTTTGATTTAGAAATGCCTCTACTTAACCACCATCTTGTTAAAAAGTGACAGGAAAATGTTGCATAACCACCTTTTTTGTGTTTTAGCTATTATCTATGTAGATTAAATATAAATGGTAATATCCAGATGTACAAACACAATTAAATCTTTGTAGGTTAACTGGCCAAAATTAGCTGAGGAAAATTTGAAACCACCATAAACAAATAAATGTGATGGGACATAATTTAATGTCATAAATTGAATTTCTTAAATTAATATCTGACTCATCAAGTTCACTCTTTAAAAATGGTGTGCTGAAAAAAACCCATTAAGGTATTTCCTGTGTCTCTTGTCCTTGCAAAGTAACAAGCTTACTGCTAACTTTTAATAGAGAAAAAATCAGTTGTTTATTGATTGATCCAAAATAACACCTTTGTAAAAGGTTAGGTGCAAATTAAAAATCAAGACACTTTGTCCAGATCTATTAAATCCTTCTTATTTCAGAATAAGTATGAGGGCCTAGGTTTAAATCCCGGACAAGCCCCAATTTAGTCATAACTTGGCCCTGAGAGACCTGATTTAAAAATATGAATTTTAAAGATTGTGAAATAAATCATTTCGATTGAAGGAAAAATCAAGCTTGTCAAAAATTGAAAAAAAAATATATTAATACAGGTTAAATTGGCCAGACCAAAACCGAACGGAGGACATGTAAGGGGAGGGATAGGCCTAATGTCTCTCTTCCCTTCTGCAACACAACATCCTTCTTTCTTTTATTGAGGGCTAAAGAAACAAGCTAGATGTTCAGATTGGTATCTCCTGCTCTTCAAAAGAGCCACCCCTGCAGCAGCTCAGTCAGTCAAAGTATTTAGATTGTATCCCTACTCTAAATCACACGTTTTGTGCTGTTTAGTTAATGACTTAATAAAGTATTATCTTAGTACAAAGCAAGGTAGAAATTTAATTTACATATTTTGTTAAGAAACTTAATGGATTTATCTGTTCTAAAGGCTGTGAAAGACCAAAGACCAGATGACATTAAAGTTTGGTTTCTTGCAAAGTTGATGTAGAGTTAATATTTTAGTTGCATTTCTGTAATATGTTTCTTTGTTGTTGTTTCACATGGTTAGTTGAGTTCAGCTTGTAGTGAAAAAATGTCCCAAGCAGTGACAGACATTGCAACAGCACTATAGATTCTATATCCCCTGTGGACTTAACCATGTCAGTTTGAGGTATATAATTAAGATAATTAAATTAATTAAAACTACTTAAAATTAATATTGTTGAGAGAAAAACAAAATGGAAAAAGACTGAAGTCTAGACCAATGTCTTTATCCAAAATAAGAAGGCAGGCTCAGATCAGGGGATCTAGAAAACCATTACGGCATTTAAAAAGCACCTTACCATGCAGCTTTAGACATTAGTCTCACATCTTTTGGAACTGAGCCATTTCACATTGTCTGCATAAAGTCTGTGGGTGTACGAGTTAAAAAAAGGGAAGAGTGCCACCTGCTGGTCCGACCATCTTACTGTCATTACTAACATCTTCCCTTTTTTACCAAAAAAAAAATGTCTGCATGAAGTCCACAAGGATCGAAGTTGGCTTGAAGCTGCACATTCATTTCAAGGATTAACTGAATAATTCATGAAGTGAATGAATCTCCTGTTGTTTATATATCTAGCTAATTTGGTACAAACTAAGGAACATGTTGGAAATGTTAAAAGTCACCCAGTTTTTTCATTGTGCAGTTTCCTTGTTTGGGCAACTTCAGACCCTTTGTTTTTCTAACTTGTTTTTCTTTTAGGTCTATCCCTCCTCCAATCACCACTCCTGTCATTTTCTGTCATGTCATCATTGCCTAACTAAACTTCACAATGTGTTTCCAAAATTAACAACTTGTAGTTTTGCCTTAGTTTTGGATTTAAGTTATTTTTTTAGGTTTTCTTTCAGAAGCATCTTCAGAAATTCCTACCTCACCTCACAAGTTCAGAGCTGTGCATGTCTAAGACGGACAAGAGCCATCTGTTCCAACAGCAGCCTAATCCAACATACACGCCATTAATTTTGTTGTTTTTGTCTTATTCAGATTTCCAGATGTTCTTTCGCCACTTTAGGCTTTTAACTCTGGTTATGATGAGTGAACTTGTTTTGGTGGTGAGAAACACACATGCTCATGGCTGTTGTTCTTTAGCATCTCTTGTTTGTTTTTTTGTTCAACATAATATCCTAAAGCAGGATAATGAGGAATAAATGAATGCGACATGAAATTTGTACATTTTTGGTAGTTCATTGTATTTATTCTGATTAAAATACTCCACTTAATATATCTTTTAGATATGAAATGCTGAATTAAATAATCAAATCTTCAGTAAAAAATATTAAAATAAAAAAATGAATTAACTGTAATTTGAAAAAAATAAATATATTTAAAATTCAAAATTACTTCACTTTATGTTTGTACATAAACATTTGGAGGTTGCCAGTCTGTGTCATTGTAATTTTAGGGGGTTAAAGTGTATAAACTCCCGTCCCTAAGGACGGGCTTTCATATTTCTATGCTGTTTGTCATTCAGTAAAGTTATTGAAATTACCAAATGATAAGGCTAAATAAAATACAGACTGTAAATAAGAGGAGTTTGCATATAAAGTGATTAATGAAATACATGCAGAAAAAAGTTTGACAAATAGAGACATTATCTGTCGTATATTTAATTGATCTGCCTTTTAAGAGTCAAAGGAACAGCAGTGCATAATTTACTCAAAACTTGTATTTATATATTTTATTTGAGCCAACAGCACAGCTGAATTCACATTACGATCAGTATTTGCCTGAGTTATTGCCTATTCTGTGCCTTTTTATCCAGAAAAAAACTCATAAGATCTTATTTAACATTTTTTGTCAAATCAAGAAATCTGGCTTAATCATTTGGTTAAACTTAAATGATTAAGTTTAATTTTTTTTTTACTGAGCCCTTCTGAATTTCCCACACATCCTTTAAAATAAACATTTTTGGTAAGTTGGCATTTTGGAAAAAAACAAAACAAAAATTATAATGTTAAAATAATTTTTAAACATTTTAAGTTCAACAGTATTCTCCTGTTGCTTTTCAGCCTGTCTAAACTACTTTTTGTATAATTCTGTGGCCACAAAGGGATCCTCTTAAATGGTAACCCTTTTAAAAAGCATTTATTTATGGTACTCTGAGTTTTTATCAGAATCCAATTAATAAAAGAGGAAATTTTCACTAAGGCGTTTATGACAGATACATCTGAAAATAACCACTGTTTTGTAATAAATATTCAGAATAGTTTACCCACCTTACATTTAAATGTTCTTGAAACGCTTAAAATGTAAAGAGAAAAAAAAAACACTTGCGTTTTTGAAATGTGTTTTTAAATGCTTAAAAAAATGCACATATGTGCTGCTGATATGATCATTATATTTTCCTTTTATATGCTCTGTCTTTGTTAATGCTCTTAAGGGCCTGATATTTAAAGATTCCAAATAACAGGTGCTAAATTGCATGTGCAATAATTTTTTTGCCTTTGCAATAAGTGGGCGTGTTGTAGCTGGAACCTGCTCGTTTCCAATAATAATAATGACCAAAATATACATATTCTACTGGCAATTTAAGAGCGGCTGGGAAAAAAATACACAAAGATGGAAGTAATAAAGATTAATTATAAAAGAAATTATAATAATCTTATAAAATTACATTTATAGTCCACCTGAAATAGATAGCATTTCTCAAAGTGTTATGAACAAAAATAAAAAGGACAGTGATGAAAACAACTGAAATTAAAGTTAGACGCTGAAATAATGTAAAAGCATAAAACTGTTTTCTGCACGCATATATTTTAGTAAATCAAAGGAGGGGAAATAAGATGCCTGTTGTGATGAATAAGAGATGCGCACTTTCACCTAACCCATCCAGGCTCTTAAATATTCTATTTTTCTATAAACATTTCGAATACCTAGGTTCAGTTATTTTTCGATTTAATTCTATAGAGATTATCGACGGTCCGGCTGCATTTATTATTTGCCTACCATTATAGACATTTTTCCTTTATTAATATCATTCTACTTTTGTAACTTCTGACAGTCCAAATATGTTTACATGCGCACAGAATATCTCTCCATCAACTGACTTTGTGCCAAGGCATCCTTTGTGACAACAAAAGTTAAGTTTCAGATTTGAAAATCTCTTTGCACGTGGTCAATGTTACATTTGCATATCCTCCACACAATTTGTGCAGGTTGGTCATTAGAAAATGATCTGCATATTGATGAACGGACACATGTAATAAATGGTTTGCACATGCTGTCTGCTGAATTCCCAATGCAAATCATTTTGCATATTATTTTAAAGATCTGCTTTGTGCATACAAACATGTGTGCAACTGTTTTAAGACATGCAAACCCTCTGAAGATCAGGCCCTACATGACCGATGCCAAGAAAAACACTCTAACTCATAAAAGAAGGTAGCCTCTACTTATATCATGGCAAATGTTGCTTTTGGTTTCTTAAAAAACAAAGTATCTGCTTTGTTAGGATGTCATCAGCTTTCTTTTCTTACTTTTTACTTGGTAAAAATCGATTTTCATTTGACGTTAAAAAGTCTTTTGTGCAATTCTTTTTCTGAAACCTGAAAATTTCAAAAATGTTGTAGAGTACAATTTCATTTTTTATAAGCAAGAGAAGGCTAAAACATCCAAATACATTACGAGGCTAATATTAAAAAGGCATGATATACATTTTCTTTAAAAGATTTTGGCTTTTTTCTGCACATTAAGTCAGCAGCTGATGGTAGATAAGAATGCATGTTCTCTGCTGCTAAGGTCCCTCTGTTTGGTGTTTTTTCTGCAGTTTGGACCACAGATTACTGCAGTCACTGTTCTACAATGATAGTGATTCAGTGTCTAAAGTTCAATCAACTTTTCTCATTCCAATGTAATGGTTTCTATGTTTTATGTGCTTGTCTCCCTGACTAGGAAAACCCTGAGCAGCTGATGCCACCAGGTGACTGGAAGGTATGAACCCTCTCAGCCATCTCCTCTTGAATTATTGTTCTTTCTGTTCCCTCTGTATGTAGCATCTAATTTTTCTCCCTTTGACTTGGTAACTTGTGTTACTGGCTAAATGTAATGATAAATATATAATTTCAAGGCCTAATATGATCGTTGCCTAAGGTTTAAGATGTCCTGAATGTCACATTGAGCTATGGCTAAACTGGCCATTGGGCATACAGGGCAAATCCCTGGTTGGGCCAACCACTATTTTTGAGCTGGGATAAAGCTGTTATAATGTAAAAAAAAGTAGATATAGTATTACTTATTTAATATAGTATTTTAATCAAAGGATTAAAAAAAGTTACATCCATCTGGATGGTGATACACAAACCTCAGGCCACTTTTCATTTAAAACTAACTTATTTTAATCAAAATTGCACCAGATACACACACCTACATTAATATTGGACTTCTTGCATGAGCAAAGATTTGTTATTTTAATGTGCAGCTAAAATACACATCACCCTCTATAAATACTGGTTTCATTTTTTATGTTGTAAAAAAATAAAACCAGGAATAAGCTATTGTTGTAAATCTTTTATGGTCTTTAAAATACTAGAATATTCTCATAAATACACTGCTCAAAAAAATAAATAGGAACACATAAACACCACAGTATAACTTCAATAAAATGGCGAACGCTTAGTCCAGGTCTGGGAGGAAATATAACAAGCCTGTAGTGTGGTTTTCCACTTTAACTTTGCATGTACCCCCAAATCTAGTCCACCATTAATTAATAAATTTGATTCCCATTAATAATTTTTCTGTAATTTTGTTGTCAGCACATTAAACTTTGAGCAAAACAAAGTATTCAATGAGAATATTGTATTCATTAATTTCTAGGATGTCTTTTTTCAGTATTCCCTCTATTTTTTGGAGCAGTGTATATTTATTTGATATTTTTGAAATAATAAATCCGTTTCTGTGATCAAATAATCAACATTTAACAAGCCCTTTTAACAAATAGTCTTTTTTTACACTTGATTAATTTCTTTGGCTACATATTTTATTTTGAAATGACTCAATGTGTGCATTGTCCTCTGGTATGTTGGGTGTCTTCCATAAAATAATAATATTTGTGGGCCACCATGCCCAAATCCAGGCCTCTATGGAGCTAAATAAATGAAGTTACAAAAAAACAGAGAGTATATATTCTGCACTCTAGGAGAGTTATTGGGAGTGTGCAGTTTGTCTGGTTGTGGTATTTTGCAGCTATCACATACAGAACATGTTTTGAGGGAGAAGACATTCAGCAATAGATCTTGTTATCTGAAATTGAACCCTGTAAGGCTGCGTTAAGGAGAAAATGGCCTCCCTCTGTGGGGCACTGCCCTTCTCTTAGCAGAACTCGTTGCCATGATTTACTCTTGGTTAATTTGAATCTTTGAAACTAAGTCTTGTAGAGATGTAATCTGCAGTGAGTGTATTACCATCAGTAGAGCTAATAGCTAGTTAGCAAAGAGGCTGTTCTGAAAGAAAACATTACAAAAAGATAAGCAAAAAAAAAAAAAAATACTGTGTAACTGGATAGTTAAGTCATCACATTTTTCTGAAGCTTGCAAGTGCATTTAATAAAATACAAACATTAGAAAAACAAATAGGTAAAGTTAAAAACATGACATGAAATGAATAAGCATATAAATTGGACAGTTTTTCACTGAGAGCAAAAACATGCAACAACAGCACAGGACTTATCTGTGTTTATTTGTGAAATTTTAGGCGTATCTTAAAATCCTAACATGATGTTTTAAATTACGCCTTACTTCTACTTCAACCAGATCTGAAAAAGTGTAACTTGTGTACCAAGATGTTTTTTTTCCTTAGATATATCAAAATGATAAATTTTCACTTCTGCAGCTAAAAGGTTGAGGTGGATCATGTAACAGATTTTCAGCTGCTTCAAAAGTTGAGTTTTATTTTAATAAAAAAGATACAGTTCTCTATGTAACAATATCCTGGTATACTGATGTATGTAAACAAATAATAATATCCATAAAAAGTTAATTTCAGAAAAATTAAACTGAAATTATATGGTCTATTTGTATTTCAAATTTTGTAAATTTTAACTATCATTACTAACAGCTGATAGAATCTTTTTTCTTAATTTATTTTTTTAATGTGCTTATTTTGGCCTGTATAATTACAAAGAAGCCTGGCAAGACAAATGGCACATTTCAGTAGGAAAGTGCTGTAAATGATAAGATGGAGAAAAAGAAAAGTGGTATAAAGGCAACATAAATAATTAAAGAAAATAAAAGTCATTCAATTTTCCACAAAGTAAATTTATAGACCCCAGCTGTTCACCAAGTTCTTTATTCATCAAGTTCTTCATCCAACCAGCTTAACAGAAAATTTAGTGGAGGGAAAAACACTGCATGAGTTTCAGAAGGAGTGCAGATGTAAAGCACATAAATCAGTGCTTTTGTTCAAGCCCCTCCTAAACCGGAGTCATTGTAAGAGGCTAAACTGAACTGTTACTCAGTGGTCCAAACTCCTGCATTTAGATATAATTAAAGTTTGCATTTCAGTGGAAACTTAGCCTCCAGAGACTAGAGAAAGAGAAGAGGGGCACAGAATGTAGCCCAGTGACAAACTTTCAGTTTCCAAACTTTAACAAAACATTTCAGCATGACTTTAATTGGTACGAATTGGAGCTCCAGATGAGTAATTTTGCTGGTCATTAATTTGTAAGTGTCAGTCACGTGTGACAGAAAAAAAGCGTCATATAGCTTTTCTCTTAACTTTTCTATTACACCTTAGCATGTCTGAGGTCTCCGATAATAACACAGCTGTAAGGTTTAGTGTGATTAATTATTTTTAATCAGTGACTTGCTAAATTAAAAGGCATGAACTTTTACTGTTAAGCTACTCTGACGCCAAAAGTGTAGAGGATAAGTGCAGAACAAACCAGATAGGTTATATGAAGGGAGAAGAGAAGAGAAAAAGCATGGAGGGCAGGGGAGAAATAATCAAGGCAGATGTGAAGCAGCTAGAGACAATTGACCCTCATTCACACAGACTCCTTCATCTGTGTTTACTGTGTTCTCTAACAGATAGAGAGAATTTCTGATCTGTGTGGTAACTCCAGGCTGGCTTTGTTGCGCTGCAGCATGATGGGCAGCTCCCCTCTCCCTATTTGTGGTGGATGACGGAGAAAAATGGATCAGTTTCTAAAATCCAGATGAGCCAGGCAGACAAAAGTCAAGGCGCATTAGTTAAGGACAGCTGCCTGACAACTTTTTGGGGTAAATGGTGAAAATGAAATGTGAGGTAGTATGTGTGAAACAGAAAGAAATACCGGAAATAAATCCTATGAAAAGTTATAATTAAAAATACACAAAAATGTCCTGCAAATCTGATCTCTAACTGAGTTCCCTGTATTGTTTTTGGTACCCTTTCAAGTTGTAGTCTTATTCTTTTCTGTTCTGTTCTCCAGTTTAGTCACAAAGTAACTTCATGTCCACAAGTTATAGTTGAGCTTTAGCCAACATACTACACCCGGCTATGATTTCAAACTTGTAATCATCATCTTCCACTTCATCTGGGACCGAGTCAAGGGGGAAGCAGTCTCAGCAGAGATTCCCAGACCCCCCTCTCTGCAGACACGTTCTCCAGCTCTGATGGGGGAAGCCCTAGACCAGCCGAGAGACATAGTCCCTGCAGCGTGTCCTGGGTCGTCCCCTTGGTCTCCTCTAGGTGGGACGCGCTTGGAACACTTCCTGCGGAAGGCATTCAGGGAGCATCCGAAAAAAATGTCCGAGCCACTTCAGCTGACTCCTCTTGATGTGGAGGTGAAGCAGCTCCACTCCGAGCCTCTCCTGAATGATCGAGCTCCTTAACCTATTTCTAAAGGAGATCCCAGCCGCCCGGTGGGGAAAGCTAATTTTAGGCGCTTCTATGTGGGATCTTGTTCTTTCAGTCATGATTAAGATATGACCATAAGTGAGGGTAGGAACATAGACTGACCGGTAAATTGAGAGTTTTTCCTTTCGCTCAGCTCTCTCCTCACCATGAAAGACCGGCCTAGCGTTATGCTATAGCAGTGGACGCACTGCTCCTTTTTTTCTTTTACAATACTAAAACCCCAAAAATATCAGACAGCTTAATTTGAGGACAGATTGTCTGAAATGGGGACTGTCCATGAAAATCGGGACATGTGGTCAGCATATTCTTAAGCCTTTTAGACTAAGCTACCAGAGTACAAGTGATAAAGCACACACTGTACAACCTGCCCTGGGAGAAATATCATAATAGGCCAACCGAACATAAACGAGGTAAACTTTGCTAAACAATACACTTGTAGCCCTGCCATAAATCACTGCATTTTCTACAGTAACACTAAAACAATCTGATAAACTAATACTACAGCCCCCAACTTAGCTTTAGTGTGAAGTTTAAGGGACCTTATCATTGCTGGAATAACAGCATGGAGAGCCTTAGGGTCCTGCTGTGGAATTTTCCTTGCTTGTTTATGTCCACATTAACCACTGCCTGTCTCTATAATAGATTTTCTTTTCTTTTGGATGGATCATATTTAAAAGTCCATCCATAGGACCTGAGTACCCAGCACAGGGATCAATTTGAATGCCTCAGACTGTAGCTCCTACCTCCTGTTCCTATCCCTCTACCTTCTGTAGGGTCAACAGTAAGAACTCTATCCAGAGTTGGGATGGAGCTCCACATTACTGAGCTCAATCCAAACAGCCTCCAGCCTTACAGACATCATTTCATGGCGGACACATGCCTGCTGGTCAAATTGGGACTGAAGGGTTCTGAAAAAGAACTACAAGAGTCAAAAGTTACATAAATGTCGCAAACAGCTGAAGCTTTTCGTTATAAAACCCCAAACATATGAAGGTCTGTTCATTAGAATGTATTACACATAACACGGAGAAGACATAATGTATTTTTAAAGACTGTGATGTGGGGCTATATAAAGTCTGTCAGAATGGGCAACCGTATAGCTACTAGAGGCAGCTGGGGACATCAGCAGGTCCTATGCCAGGGGTCTGCAACCTGTGACTCCGGAGCCACAAGTGGCTCTTTGGACCCGCTACAATGACTCCAAGCAGCTAACTGATGCTTTTGAATATAGAATATTAACAAATACCATTCTTAAAAGCTTAAACAGTTTTTTTACAAGAACATTTACATTTGATTTTCCCCACATAATGGTATTAAAGAGCCAGGAATATGTTTAATATCTATACTTCTTGTTATTGTCTTTGAAACTCTCTTTTTATTTTTCAAATAAAATAATATTCTATACAACAAAATCCAAAATCAATACTACCTCTTTATGAAACTGTCATGTTTTCTCCTAATATCAAAAACTAAAAATAGAAAATAAACTGTTGTTTAAAATAGCAACAGATATCCTATTGCAGATATTTAAAAAATAAAAAAGTGTGCTTTATTTAAAAGCCATGTAATATTTGCAGCCCTGAACAACTTTGAATTAGCCAGGCTTGGAGTAAAATGGCTCTTTGCATCAGAAAGGTTGCAGACCCCTGTCCTATGCTACATGAAATGGTCTTGGCTTCCTCCTAACTGCCAGCAGTACTTGAATAGCACTTACTAATTTGACTGCAGACACATTTCCACCATGACTTAAGTGTCCTTACCCGTTTGAGGTATGTTCAGATCAAGCTCAAGTCTTTTAACATACTGCAGTCCCTCTCAGGAGGAGGAAGGCAGAAATAAGCCAAATAAGCCCAGGATGGGAAGCAGCATTGCTAATCCTTCAGCTTTTATCTAACAGATGACATGGATAAAAGGCAGAAACTTCATAGATTTTGTTTGTTCAATGAATCTTACATAAAGATTTTTATCTAATCTTTGTCTAGACAATAAAAACTATGTTATTTGTCTTTTTTATATCTTTTGTTTGACTATTTGTTTTACCTCTTAGTCTCTGACTCATATACAGCTGAAATTCTATCAACCCAACATCTACTGTATATCTGATGTCATAATTATAATTTAAGAAAAGACGTCATTTAGATAATAACATCAGTGTTTAAAATCAATTAGCCAAGAAGGAAGTTTCCTAGGCCCACTTTAATAGCGTGCTGCAAATTAGCTCAACGTTACGCAACATCTACTGCAATGTTTGAGCTTGTGGATTTGTTCCACTGATGAACAAGGGTGTGTGAATTTGTGTGAGCACATGAGTGTGTTTGTATGTGCGCTTGGCTGATTAGAGCCTTAAACTCTTTAGATTCATCAGCTGCGACTAATGAATCTGTTAGATTACAGAGGACTGTAATTTAACCCTTAGAATCTAGTCATTAAGTATTTACTTTCAGAACCAGTTTGTCTGGATATTAAAATGTTTAAAGAAAACAGATTAATATTTACAACATATTAGTATAGGCCTGATCCTCTGGTCTGTTTTACATATAGATACTGTAAATAGTTGTACTTCTGCACAAATGTGAAACTTTATCATTTCATTTACAAAAAGCACAGTGCCCTGGTATTATAAATGTGTTATCATTTATTTAGCAGTTAAAGTTTCTTTGTGCTCTTTAAAAAACTAATAATAAAATAGAGACGTTATGACATGATAACCCTCTTTCCTCCTAAAGAAAATCTTTTAATGTTACCTTTGAAACAGCTTAAAGCCTTATTATAAAAAACACTTTATTAAATTAAAAGCCTCTATGATTGTTTTGAATCAAGAAAAATAAGCAGTGATGCATAAATGTCTCTTTTACAAGAAGTTGCTGTTACAGTTTTATGTAAAAATCAAACAGTACTAATGCACATTACGATTGTTGTTTACAAGACTGGAGGAAGGAACAAACCTCAGTTGATTAAAATCAGAATAATTTAATGAATAACAAGATTAAAGCTTGAAGATCTAATACAAATTGTCTTTTTTTTTTCAACAAAGAATGAATGTAATAAATTTCAAAGTAACGAATGAGAAAAGTGGAGAAAAGTGACTGGTGTGGCAGTGTGTGAGGATTTATGATTGATTGATTGATACATTGAGAAAAACAATCCACACTGCTGCTCACTGCAGTCAAATACCACCAGGATTGTGAGTTTAAAGCTGATGGGGAGCTGCGGAGTCAGCAGAGAGAGAGTTAATCTCTCGCATGGGGGTAAAAAGGGGAAGGGAAAGGTCCTGAGCGATCTGTCAGCAGGAAAAAAGGGGGATGGATGGCATGAAAAAACTAAAAGATGGAGGGTAAAAGGGGAGAGATGGAGTTTTAGAGGTGGGACAAAAGGCTTGTTGTTGAACGTCATTGCAGAGCAGAGAGAGAGAGAGAGAGGCTCTCCACTCAGCACACCATTGCTGCCCTGCTGATGTGCACGTAGCCTTCTGGTTCTACACCTAGGTGTATGTTGCTTTAATTGAAAGAAATGTTGATTTTTTTTTATGTCTGTGGGAATTATTCAGGGTTGTGAGCACTGTACTGTTATAGATCAGTGGTTGAGGTGTGACGGCCAAGGCGTTATTATTACCACACTACAACAGATGTATTAGAAATGTTGAAGGTTGTCTCACACTAAACAAATGGATAGAAATATTATCAATTTCATTCTTGCAGAACGATTTCACAAAACAAAGATGCTCATTTAGGGTTGTTTTTAAGTTTGGAACAATTTAATGTGTCAAAGTTCAGCTTTTCTTGTAAGATTTCATTTTTATCTTAGATTTACTTTATTAGCTGACATTACAAGATTGTCAGAACATTCTTATTACACGAATGTATCAGTCAGGATTAGATCAGAGAAACATAACGTTATCTAAGTACAAGTGCACAGCAAAAATAGAAATCCAAGCTTTAGAATAAATGTATTTGCCTCGTTTTTAGCTGGGAAATTAGACAGTTTGCCAAATAAGTAGGATAATTCACATTTAAAATAGGAAAAAAAACAACTCCAGCCTTTTATTTCAAGTGTATATCTATATATTTCATGTTTAGGGCAAAAATAATCTTTCCATTGGCATATAATATTATTTACATACTAGTTATACGACGTATACTCATTTTAAGGAATTCTTTCTCATTTTATAGATCAGTTTTTACAGTGCACTGAATGGAGAGACTACGTGGCAACAACAACTTTAGAATATGTTGATATTTTTGCTGCATTAATCAAAGTGCAATTTAAAAAAATGGTCAAAAAAGATGGCCAAGGATTTGCATATTAAGATTAAGATTGAGATTTTAAACTTAAAACTGTGGGTGCAATTTAATCATGCATCTTTAAGGATAAAAAAAAAGAATTGTGTATCATAAAAATACAGACACTAAGTTCTGGCATACATTAAAATCCACTAAAAAAGGCATTGAAAGGCCAAATCAGACTCCAGAACAGATTAGACAGCTTGGTCAATAGAGTTGTGTAAATCCTTATTCGATCTTATATGGAGAGTTATGAAGGTATAATTTATAAATAGAACTAGTCTGTATATTATTACCTGATAATTAGTGCTCTCAGATGATGAGAAAGTCGTGCTGTTGTCCTTCACCCGACACCTGCTGCTGTAGTCTGCTTTACCTTGAGGGCATGGGAAATGTCCAGTTGGACTGAAAATGCTGCTCAAATTAATTAAGGTCATAATTTCTCAGATGATCAACTTAGATCGGTGAAGCATCTTATTTTTCAAAGCAAATCACATAAACATAGAATATCGATGCTATTTTATAGACATTTCTAATTCCCACTCTTCCTGAATGCAACACCTGGGAATAGCTGTCAGTCATCATTCCACACACCATGTCATTTAAGTCCAGTCCTCACACTGAGGACAGGGCCTTAATCTGAAACTGAATAAAAATGTAAAACTAAACAATACAATGTGAAACTAAAGAAAAAAAACTAATTGGAAAGTAGTGTTAAACATATATTTTCAGTTTTATATCCTTTTTTCTTAATTTTTTTTTTTGGTCTTAAGTTTAAATTTTGAACAATTTATTTTACAGCTTAAAAAAATCTTTTTGATTAAACTATATGGTCTCAATTCAACTCCATAGAAAGTGTCCTTAGTCCAAGAGATGTCAGAGGAAATGTGAATGCTCAGAAATGTTATGCTTTCTACCAGGGGAGGAACTTAATGGGGGGCCAGGGGGGCCCATTGCTGCTCCTGTGGCAGCAGTGATATTCTCAAGTAGAACATCCTAACTACTTTTACCATTCAATTGTTTTTATAATAACAATAAAAAAATTGTACTTTTATTTAGAGGAAAGTTTTGTGCCCCCTTAGTCTCTAACCCCGGCTGGCGTTGAACAAACTGAAGAAAAGTCAAAAGCTCTAAATTAAACTTTGCAATAAAATCAACTACTATCTAATTATAACAAAAATAATAATAACAAAATAATAACAAAAAAACTCTTAAAATTGATCATTTATTATTTCTACTACATCTTCCTGCAAGTTCATTTACCCCAGGTTGGTAGATTTCTGTATTAATGACTTGCACATTTCGGCTGACAATAATACTAAGACATGAATAATACTTTAAACATAGCAAATATAGTTTGACTATGTATTTAAACAAGATATACCTTTTTTATTTTTGTAAATTCAAAATTTTTACATTTAGGAATACTATCTGTTGAATTTGTGACACTTTAAAAAGAACCAGCTCAGCCTCTAAACAATACCTATTGAACTGGTCCTAATTAGAACTACATTTAGCAAAGATACAGCAGATCCCTGACAGAAACTGCTGAGCCTTTAAGCTTATTAGGCTGAGGCGTGTTCTTCAGGTGAGAATCGCGGTTTCTCTGCTAGTTGGGAATCTGTGCTGTTTGCACTCAAGCTGAATAAACTCAAAGGAGCGTTTCAGTGGCCCAACAATTTGTGAGAATGTAAATTTCAAGCCTAAATAAAAGCATTTCTCATGAAAAAAAGAAATAAATATAAAGATATTGTGCTTGTTTATTTTCCTGTCAGTACTGTGTAGATTGATCCTGAACTGGTTGTAACACCGATCCACTTCCAGCCACCCTTCGGTGCACATTCCTCGTTCCTCCACCCCTATAAAATATTATGCCTACACCGCTTTTATCTACACACCATACAAATAATACACATCATTATTTATGTCTACATTTGCATAAGTCACATAATCGTAAAAGTGATCCCTGAAACTCAGCATTAAAGGAGTTAAACCAATTTATTTAGAGTCAAAATCCAAACACGGCGTTAGAGGGACACAGGTAAACAACATCTCATCTGATCAGACAGAGTGTTGCTGATGAGAGAGCCTCTGACTGACAGGACAATTAACCAATAGGAATCTGTGTGTGGGGGGAGCAGCAGCTTTCAGAGCCTATCACCTTCCTGCTGCCCATGTGTCCCTACCTCGACTGTGTGTAATTGTGAGAGATGTTTGAGGAAAAGGGAGGAAGGAGGAGGGGCAGCAGCTCTTAGAATAAGAGCACTGGTTTGGCTGCAGAGCAGATCAGACAAAGACTCTGCAGAGCTCTGTGCCATCACAACCCCGCTCTCCATCCTCCAGCGAGTGCTCACCAGGACCTAGTCCCCTAAAACAGGAGAGGTCTGGCCGCTCGTCTGCCTTCCTGCAGCCGTCAGCTAACTCACAGCAACCATGCCTGAGTGTTGGGATGGGGTGAGTGATGACTGAAAACAACATAACAGAAATGCTTTTTGTTTTTCTTTCTTCGCTCTTTGTTTCTGACTCTGTTTGAGGTTCAAACATGGATTATATGCCAGGATTTTAGGTCTGTTCTAACCTGCAACAACAAAAGACGCTCCATCCTCCGAGTTTGGCCCACTGACACATATAACATACAAACACTGTTCCACAATAACACTCTGGGGCTCAACCTCAGATACAGATATGAGAAAGACTGTTTTATATCCAGAGAAATATAAGAAAATGTTTACTGCAAACTTTGCTCATCTCAAACGTTTCTAGTCAGTTAATTCAAAAAATGAATTTCATCTTTTCTGTGTTAATCTAGTGATTAAAACGAGTCGGTGTCTTGATCTACACACTGAAGCAGAATGGAAACCATGTTCACTGCCTCAAATTAGAAGGCTGAGTGTGGATAACAGTGATGTTAAAGCTGAACTAACAGCAAGATAATCAGTCTGGATTAACCAATAACTGTCTTCTGCATGACTCTCTGCTTATCGGGGGGATTGTAGAAAATTCTGGCACTTAGCTTATTTCTGTGTTGGTTTTTTTTAATGTTGTTTTACAATGAGAGATTTTAATAGCTGCGCCATGAATGTTTGCTATACCTCAAACTGGGAGACTGACAGCAGCAGATTAAAAACATGTAGGGATGTGGATGATAATAATAGGGCCACAGCGTGGATCTCGGGGTCTGTTTTTCTCAGAAAACGAAGAGAGGCTGATGCAGCATCATCAGAGAGGTTTCAGTGCAGCTGAAAGCATGAATCCAGTTATAGTGATCCCTGCTGTGTGTGTGTGTGTGTGTTTGCTGTAACACTTGCTTCATGCCTCCATTTTGAGTTTGCCTAGCTGTGACCAGCAGACAAAATGTGGGTCATAACGTGAGATGTTTTGGATTCATGGCTCAGCTGATGGAGCGAAAGGGCTAACAGTCAGTCAATAATTATTTCACCATATTGACAGAGTTGCATCTGACTGCTTTAGACACACAGAAGAAAGCAAGGAGTTATTTATTTTGTTTTCAGTTGTTCTAAAAAGAGATACAGCACCTAATTGAACAGCAATGTGCAATTTTAACTTTATCAGATACAATCTTTGATTGGGAGTTTAAATTGTTCAAATAAATCTGAATGTTTTGTTTTCTGCCATTCATTTAATGTGATCCTTAAGAAAGTGTGTTTTGATACAGTATGTTTTTAGTTTGATGAATGCCAGATAAATGTTAAGGACATATGTTGTGATGCATAAATGTGGAAAATCTTCAATATCTTCAGTTATCTTTGAATATGAACATGCAACATTTTTTTAATGAATTACAAACAAAATGAGTCAGAATCTGTCTAAATATGGATCTGCAGATCTGACAAAAAAAGAAAAGTGAGATCGGTAATCAGCGATGTCCTATTTAAGTTTTACCTCTCTGTGGTATTTTTCTATGCGTAGACAAAAAATGTTGAGTTTCGCATGTCTGTAAAAGACACTAGATATACAGCAAAAACGTAATAATGCAATTTTAAAATAGAGATCGGTTTTGTGGCTGATTTCAGATCAGCAGGTTTTAGCTTTCTCTTTTACAACCAAAATTATCACCAAACAAACATATTTTCCAAGTTGGCTGAACTACCTCTTCAGCACATATTACAGAGTCATGCTAATGATCTCATTATTCGAATCACGTGAGGCGAAGCAGATCCAGATATTGGCCCCAGGTGACGGGGGTGTGGACCTCTGTCTTAGAGAATGAGACTCTTTTCTAAATTTAAAATAACATTCCCAACATTTCCAAATCTTTTATGACTGATGGACTTTGACACTGAAAAGCATCAAAGTCCTTGTTTTAGTTCTATTTCAATTAAACACCGTACTTCTGCTTTTAGTGGTTTCTTCTACTTTTTGTGCTTCTATAGCTAACTTTGAGTCTTCATTCCTCGTGAATAACTTTTACAAAGAGGAGTGTCAACATGTCTGACAGTGCAAGTTTAGTTATAGGTATAACATGTGATAGATTTTATGCAACAGAAACTGAATTTTTATTGATATTACAACACTTTTATGAGATAGTACTTATTTGATTGTGCTTTTTATTGTTATCTGTATGAATTTTACTTTTAACACTCGTTGCTATTTTATTCTAAAAACATGATATTCAAACAAAGGCCATGATGCTTCATTGTTTAGAATAACTTCTAACTTCTTCTAATAACGGATTACAAAGGGGAAAGCCTGAATTGGTTTCTTATTGGCGCGGAAGTACATTTAAATCTGTCATGTTTATATATTGTATGTGAGATGGATTCGGGAGGAAATCTGTAAGCTTTTAGAGGATTGATGTCTGTTGGGTGAGCCACCAGGTGAGTCTGTATTTTTGCACGTTTCACAGGAACATGATGTTGAGACCCCTTACGGGATGCTGCATGTGGTGATCCGAGGGGCCCCCAAAGGAAACAAGCCTGCGATCCTCACCTACCATGACGTTGGGCTGAACCGTGAGTTTTCAAAAGAAAAAATGTTGCCAGCTGTTACTGTTTCTGCACTTCTCAGAGGTGATAATCAGCCTTCTTTGTCGTGTTTCTAGAACACATCCTGCCCTTTCTGTGTAATACACAACAGCTCAGAGGGCTAATGTCACAGCCACAAGAATAAAGTTAGAAGTTAAGAACACAACTGTCTGTACCTTATAAATAACTTTGTGATTAACTGATATTAGATTAGTTAGCTTTGAGCATTGTGTCTTTGTAATCTGTCTGAAAGTGTTCTTTACAGGTAAGTAAAACAGAAAGACAAACAGGAAGGTTTGCTCTGCAAATAGAGACATGCACTTCCAGAGACAGAGTTGTCAGGGAAACAGCCATTTCTTGTTAGCGTATCATTGATGCAGATGCAGTGATATGAAAGTTGTGTATCATGATTGATGCATTCAAATGCATTGTATTTTAAAATGGTAAAATAGTCATGCTAGATATCTGAAAATGTATTTTGATCATAAATAAAAACCAATAGTTACTAATTATAATAATCCCTACTGAAAAAAATTATGTAAAGGAAGAGAGTAGATTTTGTGTTGTTAAAAATATTTATTTCTTAAATAACTAATGGTGGATCTCAGTTTATTCACTCTGTATAACTGTTGAAGAGGATTTTTCATGTTGGTCCAGCTCACACAAAAAAAACAGAGCTTTTTTCTGCTCGTTTGTTCTCGGCAGACTGAGTGGTTGAAACTGATCTTCCATTAGGCCTCTGAGCCAAGGAGGGAAATGGTCACAGATTCGAGTTTAAAAACAAGCACAGACCTTTTGCTGCTTACGCCAGCTTTACTTATGTAAACACTTGGTATCGCACATTACAGGCCTGTGGAGAAGTGAGCTCTGAACAAGCAGTAGATATTAAATTGTTCACACTTTTTAAATGTCTTGTATTGTTATCCATATGTTTTACAAAAAAAAAACTTATGACTGAAGCTGGAATCTAATTTACCAGTTAACGGCTCTTTCCCTGCTTTTTATGGCATCTTGAGATTTTTAATATTTAGACTAATCAAATCAAATATACAAATTAGTATAGAATAAAACTAATCTATAAATAGTTAGATATCTATAGATAGAAGTCTTCCTCGGGATCCTGTCCTTTAGAAAATGGGATTCAAATCTAAAAAAGGAATCCTGACATTTCTCACGTTTGCTTTTAGGGATTCAAAATAAAATGAATATATATTTTTTTTGATGATAATAATTTCTTTCAGACAGACATTTCACCAACAAAACATAACAGTGATAAAAACTTTCATCCTTCTAAAAGTGAATACAATACCTTACTATAAATGTACATACTCAAATACATATAAATACACCATTTATCTAGTGACAGTAAATCTGAAAAGGAGTATGATAAAGTTTAACTTATATAATCATACCCCTTTTTTCATTCATTATTTCATAGCATGAATAGTATTCCTCTTTTTTTCTATTAAGACTGAAAAGTCATGTGAGTCTTTATAACAGGAAAATATAATGAAAATATGAGAATGTGTTTGTGTATTTGTGATAACAGTACACAGATTGTTTGTTCATATTAATGCAACTTCATCCCAGACATATTATCTTGCATCATATCAGATTTTATTGTGGGTTTGTCTTAAATTCTGTTTTGTACAAAAGGTCTTTGGGATTATGAAGACAAAACTTTATTTTAAAACATGATATAGTTCATTTAATTTTACTTGTAAAGACAAGGACTATTTAAACCCTCATCAAAGGAGCTTTTTTAAAAAAGCATTTGATATAGTCAAAGGGGGGTAAAAAAAAATACTATTTTTATATTGAACCAGTAAAATAAAGACATTTAGCGGTTGAGAATCTAACCTAAAAAAACTCAACAAATCTATCTTTACACGGAGTTAAAGTGGCCAGATTTAACCATAGTCAGCTTAGCAGGCTTTGAAACGGTACAAAAGGCAGGATTATCACACTTGTCAGATGTCAGCCTGAGCTTTAAAATAGATAGACCTCAATTAAACAAATGAAGACCATCTCAGTTATTAGTTTATCCAGTAAATTAGATGTTAATTTATTTCTAAAAAGAAAAAAGCCTAACATGGCTAATATGGCTCTCTCTCTGGAAAAATGTCATCTCACACTCTTGTGAGCTTTCGCCACATATATGTCAAAGTTCAAAGTCACTGAATGCCTTACATGCCAGCATGCATTAAATCCTGATTACTTTTTCAATTAATTAGACATGAAACAATAAAGAGACTGACGGTGTCTCTGGGGGGGGGTGAAAATATGAAGACAAAAATAGTAAAGAGGTGATGGACGAGGCATCGATGAAATGTAGGTCAGAAAAACATCCCTATCCTGCAGAGAGAGGTGGGCGGGGCCAACCAGCGGCAATGCGGCGCTGCCTCCATGGAGGGGGGGGGGGGGGCATGACTGCGGAGATCAAGTTGTTGTTGTTTTTATCTTGCGTTCATTTTTATAAAGGAATCTAATAACACACATGTTGACTAAGACATTATCTGCATATGGATTGCATAATGAAACAGAATCAAAATGATATGTATGTATTTCACAGCAGCAGGCTGTCAATTCAAAATGACTCAACTGCTGTAAAGGAAGGAGAGAACATTAAGCAAACACTAGGAAACGTGACTGAGATTCAGTGGAAGTTCATTCTTCTAATAAAATCAGTCTTAATAAGCAGATGGCATGGAACTCTGCCAGAAGCCTGATGAAGCTCATCGTAGGGGAGAGAACCTGCACAGGGGGGGGGGGAGATGAATAGCGTGGGCGAGTGTATACATAAT
>JAUZNJ010087881.1:38921-49880 GCA_034780135.1 Jordanella pulchra
CCCATGAAGAGAGAGTGAGAGATTAGAAATAATGAAGCAGAGGGTCATTTTTGGATGTAGAAAGGAGGTTGAGCAGCAGGAATCGTTGCAGATGATGAAACTAAAGTATTAAATGTGACTGCAGCTGAAGCACAGGGTGAAGACAGGAGCAGAGTACTGGTTTATGCAGAGAGTGAGATAAAGAAAGTAGAAAAAGAGAAAGTAGGTCATGGAGTCAGGGGGAGTGCAGACACATCGATGATTCAGCGTGTTCAGGAGGGAAAGTTCTCACCTCAGTTATGCTCACTTCCATCACCCACATTTTATGAGTCCGCAATGCAGAAGCGCTGCTGTTCTGACTAAACAAGCAGCTTTTTTTCTGCCCTTCTCCCATTTTTCTTCTCTAACCCAGTTGTCATGTTAATTGGTCCGTTTAATTAAAGCAGCTCTGTCAGAGCCCTGAGGAAGAAACATTGTTGCTGCGTGGTTTCACTGATTCGGACACACATGGGCTGAAAAGTAGGACAACTGCAGAGCCGGTGGGAGGAGGGCAGAGGAAGCGCTGACACTGTGGATGAAGCTTTTCCAGAGTTTAATGCTCTGAGTTTTGCTACTGTGCTTGAGGAAACAGGGCTCTAAATTTGAAACTAATCCTTTGTGAGTCAATCCCACAACAAACTGCTTTGTCATGACATTAAAACACTAAAAACATCTTAATGTTTCAACTATGATTTGTTTTGGCAACTCACACAATTATTGTCAGTAACTGAGAAACACCGAGAAAGGAGGGTCTGTAAAAATAAAGACAGGTAGAAAAAATATTTAGACAGTTTAAGACATCCAAATAAGAAACCTTTGATTTCACTGTTGTTTTGCCCTTAATTTGAGCAGGTTAATTAGATAATCTGCTATAAAAAAAGAAAAAAAAAAGATAATTCGATATTTTGCACTTGGAATAAGATTAGAGTTAGTTGTGTCTTATTTTAAACATAAAATATTGTTTTCCATCAACATTTTTTTTTCGTACCTGCTTAAATCAAGTTCAAATAAACGTATTAGAAAATGACTTACTTGTTGGTCAAAATTTAAAGTGTAAGCCTTGAATGTAAACAATACAGAACTAAATGAAGCAATAATCATTTTAAGCTTGAAATATCTTCTGATGTAATTTGATTACTGTCCCCTGATGTTGTCGAAGGAACAGTCAACACAAATGGAAGAAAACAAGGAGGTCTAATAATTGTTTCCATGATTGTACAGGAATAACTTTATCCCAGAAACCCTGAATACTAACCTTTTTTTTTCCTAAATCACATCAACATTTTTAGAAGATAAGTATTTCCTAAATTCTTACCCTTGTTTCATTTTAAATTTGCGCTTTTTACGCCTCCAAGACTTGAGTTTTGGTTAAGTTTGGTAAAGGAAAAAACAACAACAACAAACAAACAGATGAGGTAATACAAACCCCCAAAGTTAAGTAATTACATCATATTAAAACTTTTGAAATAAACATGTAGTATGAACAACATAGCGCTATGGTGAAAATAAAGTTTTTCTTTTTTTCTTTTTTCATAACCGCCTTAATATGGGGGCTGGTAAACTGTATTTAAGATTCCATATCTGGTCTGTCTAAATAATTTTTACACCACATACATTAATAAATACAATCTTTTTCCTCAATACATTAAGCTTCATGATTTCACCTGTGCAGATGGCTACCTGTTGCAGCATAGCATTATGGTTACGTTTCTCTGCTCCTACCTTTCCTCTCTATCACTCCTTACTTTGCTTATTTCCTCTCCTTCCTTTTTTCCTTTTCCAGACAAGATGTGCTTCAACCCCTTCTTCAATAACGAGGACATGCAGGAGATCACCAAACACTTTGTGATTTGCCATGTCGACGCCCCTGGACAACACGTTGGAGCTTCACAGTTCCCACAAGGGTACAAAACACTTGGTTACCGTCCTTTTTTTTTTTTTTCCTAAGACTGATTTCACTAATGAATGAAGAACACTTTATTCTTATTTGCATTCCCAGTTCTTGATCGCTACATATGTACACCTAAACAATCAATTTGGTACTTATTTTTTTCTTTACTTTTCAAGCAAAAAAAATGTCAAAGGCAGTTTTTTTTCTTTGGTGTTTAGTCCCTTGTTTTGAACTGGTGAGTAAGGCAATTTGCCAACAAAATAGAATAAGGACAGTTAAGAAAAATATATCAGATTATCTTATTTTAAAGACAAAAATACTCCTTCCATTGGGGGATCATTGTATTTACCTTCCCCAATTAAGGACAAATACACTATCTAGATTGGTTTTGCAGTGCCAACATTTTTAACAGCCATTACAATATTTGGTGATGAACTGAAGCACTGAAATAGAACAAACACATTAGGATTTATGTGTACTAATAATCAAATAGGTTTTAAAAATACTCTGTCTTTACAAATGCAAAAATTGCCAATTATTAACTTTAGCATAACATTTACCCTGATGAAGTTAGTTTTATTGGATTTTTAAAGAAAGGCAGGAATGACAGACACATATAAAAATAATTGATTTCATGTTTTAAATGAGTCCTTTTTTTAATGTTGGATCAGGTATTTAAATAAAATATTCAATCTTTGTCTTTTTCCTCCACAGGTACCAGTATCCCACTATGGAACAGCTGGCTGGCATGCTGCCCACTGTTGTGCAGCATTTTGGGTTAGTGCTGTTTGCATTGAAAGCTAATACATATGTTTGTGTTTATATTCCAATTAGCATTTGAGCTTCCAGATACACTTTATGTGTTATTTTATAACAAAATCTAAGAGAATATTAATGAATGCAGCCATAATGTAATGATTGTGTTCCTTCAATTATCTCTCTTTTTTTATTTGAATCTGATATGGCTGAGATTTTCATTTCCGGCCTACCTGTATTTATATGGTCAGGAGACGTGACCAAATGACTTTACACTATATTCAGTCATTCACCCATTCAAGCTAGTTTTATATTATTTACTCTAGGAAGGTATCTTGTAATTAATTGCTGCTCTTATTCAGATTCAAGAGTATCGTTGGGATTGGAGTTGGAGCTGGAGCTTATATTCTGGCCAAGTTCGCTGTGAGTCCAAATCTCAGGCTTTATTCTGATAATCGCTGTCTTTACTGTATCTCCTGCTACAGCTTCTTGTTCTTGTTAAAGAATTCCTTAAAACACATTCCAGGCATTTGTTCCATTTTATTCATGTTTGTATATAAAAATTTACGATTTATTTTCTGTGAGAAGTGTTTGACTCAACTTGATTTACCAACATTTTACAACCACCAGTGCAGTTATTTCACATAAAAAGGTCTGAAAACATAGAGAGGATATCATGTATTTTAGTTACAGTCAGATTTTTATTGAAAAATCAAATAGCTGACTACTAAACCTATAGAATACCTTATCAAAAATCTAATTTGATAGTATTAAGTCATTGAGCCGCATTGCATTATCCAGTTTTAAGCTCTTAGTACGTCGCCTTCCATTGATGCAGTTGCTATGGAAATAAGTGAATCCTGTATCTTCTTCTCTCAGCTGATCTACCCTGACATGGTGGAGGGTTTGGTTCTGCTTAACATCGACCCAAATGGCAAAGGATGGATTGACTGGGCCGCCTCCAAGGTGTCTGTTTTTAATCGTACTCATCCATGTTTATTTATCTTTTTGTTATATAAAGTTGGAAGTGATTTTTATAAGTAATTAGGAGGGAAAGTAAGATGTGTTTTCTTATTATATCCTCAGCTGTCAGGGCTCACCAGCACCATCCCAGATACTGTGCTGCCGCATCTGTTCAGCCAGGTAAGATCAGAGATTTATTTAATATCCTTCCTACTTTTTTGGAAATTATTTCTATGTTCTAACTGTTCTGTATTTTTATTTGCCTAAGTCATGTGTGCTCTTGTGTGTCTCTACAGGATGAAATGGTGAACAGCACAGAACTGGTTCAGAGCTACCGACAACAGATTACCAGCTCCATCAACCACCACAACCTCCAGCTTTTCTGGAACATGTACAACAGGTGAAGGAGTAAAACCAACTATGTGGATTTTAGTTAGGAAGACGAACCAGGGAGGCTCAAATTCATATTGTTGTCTTTTTGTTTTATCCCCTATTAAAGCCGGAGGGACCTGGACATGAACCGTGGAGGACCGGTGATTAATGCTAAAACCTTGAAGTGAGTTTTGTTTTACAAACTGTTTTTACAGTACAGCCTCATACATAGCTTCATATGTTTGATTAGACCTGATTACATATTACTTAATTACTTAAATAAAGATTTCCATTTTAACATGTGACATCACTGGTTTGTTTTCTTGGTTCAAAACAGTTGGTGAAAACTTTAGGGATAAAGTGTTTAAGTAAAGCTAAAAAAAAAAAAATCAACAGAATCTGAAAGATTGTTCTAAATACTGATTGTTTTTTTTTCTGCAGGTGTCCAGTGATGCTGGTTGTGGGAGACAATGCCCCTGCTGAAGAGGGAGTGGTGAGTCCTACATCATAGTCCCTGAAAGAAGTGAAATGTCCTTCCAATTTGGTTAAATTCCATTATTTTATATTGCTCTTAGGGAAAATCTCTATTTCTATATTGAAACCAAAACTTTTACTTTACCTAGAATTACGAATCCCTTATAATGGAAAAATCACTGGGTGTTGCCAGCACTGCAGCACCACAAGGAAGGTTGCTGTTACTATAAATGTGCTTTACTCAGTGTTTTAGATAAGCAATGTGAGAAAACAATTTGATCTTCTTACTGTAAAAAAGTCTCAGATTTCAAATGGAGACAATTCAAAAGAAATTAAAGCATTTTAGATTCTGAAGTTTGTTAACAATTAACAGTGGGATAATGTCTACTGGTAATATCATAAATCAGCGCTTTAGATATTAGTAACTATAAACCGAATTGGACCAAAGGGAAATACCTGATAATAAAATAAGGTTTTAAATGTATGTCAATGTATGTTTATGGTTCAAACTATGATATTTTTGAACTAATTTAAATGAGAAAGATCAGTTTAGATCAAATCAGAATTAGAGCTTGAATAAAACTGATGAATTGTTTGTGATATAATGTTACATCCAGCTAACAGGATAAAATGCTAAAAGATCTATTATCCTATTTTTCTCTTCCTTAATTCATTTATTTTGAAAAACAAGAGTCAGAAATTTTCCTTTCATAATCAAAATGTACACAACCTGGATGGCATTGACACGCACAGTGGTTTAAAGGGAATATTAAAGTCTACTTGCATTAGTACATAAATTAAAGGTTGCAGCAATTGTCGTTTTCCTGGACTTTTTGAGGCACATTATTTCCTTGAAGCAGCAGAAAAAATATGGAAGAAGCAGCCAAGAGAAAAAATGGTTTGGGTGTTTCTGTTGAGTTTCTTTGTTGTAAATAAACATTTCTGAAGCCAAGTTTTGTAAATAGTGTTTATTTTACTGAAATAAACTCTCCTCACTATCCTATATCTGCCATTCATTTTAATGACCTAGAAAGATATGATGCTGTTAGAGAACAAACCTTTTTTTAGATTGTTATATGATGCACCTGACACTGTAATCATACATAACTTGATCATCAGCTCGGTAAGAAGGACACAGATCCTCTGCTATAGAAATAACACAACTGATGAATATACTATATTACCGTAATTGCCTAAAAGAAAATTGCTCTATTTTTTGCTTCATTATATGGCACTCGCACCACATCACCGCATTTCAGACTAATTTAGTGAATTAACATCCGACCACACTTATAAAAAGTTGAAATTTAAATTAAAAAAGGTTTTATATTTTTAATAAAATGAAAGTGGTGATATCAAGGATAAGTAATTTCTGTCTTTTTGATACAGCTATTGGTTTTCAACATGGTGCTGCAAAGATAATGCTGTAATGCTTAGTTTGATTTAGTCTATTCTGGCATTTGTTTTTCTCTACTTGTCAAATGACTTCATCCTTCTCAGCATCAGTAAACATTGGTTGTCATAGTAATAAAGGGAGTACAGCTATGAAATATTTGATATTTTTACTTATATTGAGTCTCTTTAAAAGCAGTTTATTTAGTTTGTTTTGTCCTCTACAAATTTTTCAGAAGGCTGCTTTTTGTTCCTCTAGCATCCACCATGTTGATCTGAAAATGTCCTACATCAGTGCTATTCAGACATTTGGGTTAAAGAAACCTGAAATATCTGCGAAGGATAAATACAATGCAAAACCTAAATAACTAAGAATGTATATTCCCCCAATTTCAGCAAGTGAATAAGATGATCTGCCAATTAAATTGATATTTTTTCCCATGAAATAATTTAATCAGATGATATGCAATTGAAAAAAAACATCATTTAGTGGAGGTTTTATTATTTAAATATAAATCATCTTTGTCCTACTTAGCAGCTAAAAACAGGTGAAACACGTTTATTTCAAGTGAAGTTGGCTTACTTAGATTTCCTTTTTGCATTGAATAGTTTTGTTAAGTTTTCTTAATTTTATTTTTGTTTACCTCTCTCCAGTATCTAAATGAAAGGAGGAAAAAGAGAATCAAATCCTTGTAAATCTAAAATATAAGCAGATTTTTATACGCTTATTTAAAAAAAAGCTTTGTATTTCTTTAATTTATTGTGATATTTTTTGTGATTCTTTAATTTATTGTGATATATTTATTGTGATATTTCTGGGAAGGGACTTTTTGTCAGTAATGTTTACTAAGACCAGGTTGCTCGGATGAGGGTAGACATATAAGGACAACTTTGCCTTTCGTATTTGAGACTTTTCCCAAAAATCTCCCTGCCCCTCTGGACCAAGGAAACCTATTCTAAAAGGGTATAACTGCCTACAAAAGAGGTATGACCCACTAAAAACTAAACCTTTACATTTGTTTATTTAAATTTTCCCTTCCTGTTGCTCTTTAGCTCCTGTTCAAAATGATGCTGCTCTAAAATTATAGTCACAGGCCTCACAAAATGGTTCTGATGTCTGGCAATGTCCCGCAGGCCACCCTTTGAAAACCTTTTAATTAAATGTATCAAAAGCTACCACAGGATGGAATAAATTCAGCTGTTTCGTCAGCAGCCTTCCTTATTTAGGAAAGCATGTCAACATGACTCAGAATCAATAAATAAGATTCTACCTGAGGCTCCAGGCAGCAAACTCTCCCCCCTTCATTCTTCCTCTTAGCTGTTCAGTGTTTAGTTCTTTACATGCAAATTCAGTCAACGACTGTTTGTCCTCATTCAGGTAAACAGAAACAGGTCAGCCAACAGAGACCTGGTTCTCTGCCTGTCCCTCCAGGAATGCTGTGCATCTGTGTTCCTCTATGAGCCAGTGCTGGTCTGCAGTGCTATAGGTGTGCAGATATGTGTGTGTGTGTTCTCTAGGGGACAGATGGTCTGGCTCTGTCTCTGGGGTTTCCTAGTTTGAATTGGCCCAGATATGCACGTCCTTCTGCACCAGTTAATCTGCAGCATGCCCAAATTTAAATCCAACCCTTCCTCTTCTCTAGGATGAGAGAGCGGAGAGATGTTGTTATAAAACCCTCATGCAGAAAGGAAAGTAGAGCAATGATGAAGAAGCGTTTGAGGAAGAGGAGTGATGGAAAACAGAAACTATTTTATAGGCTCTGACACATAGAGGTCGAGTTTAATGTTTGATATTTTACTATTTAAAAAGACAGGATTATCTGCATCTTGCCTGACAGCTTGTATAGTTACCTTTGAAGGAGAAATATTTTATGTATTTACATTGAGAGAATAACTCACCTTTCTAATAATACATAAATATTTATTACAGTTTTTCTTGTTTCTTTCATATTTCGTTGGTCAATCATTCATTGTTAGCAGGAATCCATCTTACTTAGCAATTGGCATCACAGATTAAACTGAAATAAGCAAAGAGAGCTGTCATGTGCATGATGTTCACTTTGTTTGTGTGTGAGCACTGTTGGATTATGTGAATTGCTCCACATCTGTCTAATTTATATGTGTAAGCACTGGGGCTCAGCCTCTGGTGACCAGACTGACTCATCTCTGCAGCACACTGCAGCATCTGGGTCACTCATATACAAGCAGAAACTGTAGTCATCTTGAAAGCACTTAAAGAAGCCCCTTTTATGTACAGAAAATTTAAATAGCA
Organism: Jordanella pulchra; assembly: GCA_034780135.1. Taxonomy (NCBI): domain Eukaryota; kingdom Metazoa; phylum Chordata; class Actinopteri; order Cyprinodontiformes; family Cyprinodontidae; genus Jordanella; species Jordanella pulchra. The sequence continues at coordinate 47,060 of JAUZNJ010087881.1, forward strand.
GAAGAAACGCACACATATGCTGTTATAAAAACAAAATCCAGTCACTGCCATTGGTTCCCTACATTTTAAAAAAACACAGCCTCTGTTCAAAACAGCTATAAAAATGTTAATGCTCTATATAAACTACAGGCATTTAGCGCTCATACATCTCTAGGGACTAGCTGTTTCATTTTGACCAAGATTTCATATTAAAGTAAGTAACTTTGCCCATCCTTTATTGAAATAGTATACAGGGAACACCTGTATTCCATTGCAGACAGTTCAATATTTAAAACTCAGTTCCACTTGAAACTCTCAATTCATTAGATAAAAGAGTGACTCAGTACATAAAAGGGGAACTTTCCATGTGTAAACCTGATATTTCAAACCCCCTTGCTGCCAATTATAGTATATTAACTAAAGCAAAAACTCAGTTTGGAAGACTCTACAATCAGCCCCTCCAGGGTCACCCCCTGACATGCCAGAACCAAGCTGCAGCCAAGCAAGCAACCACTCTGAAGCCAATCATTGCTCACAATCCATTTTATAAAGCTCCTCATGCAGAATACCTTCTGCATACCAGCGGAGCATTCACCTGGTTCCTCCCCATCTCCTCCCCCCGCTCTGCTGGGTCAGATCGTCAAACAACTTCTTGCAATGATGTCAATAACATTTTTCTAATTGAAAATCTTTCCTTATGTGAGTCTCTCCAGTCTGAAATGAATCTATCTTTAAGAATCACTTCAGAGAGTCTGAACTTATTTCTAATTTGAGAGAATTTCTTTTTGAGATTATTATTAAAAAGTCTAAAACCCACAAAAAGTCTTCTTTTTGAGGAGCTATCTTATCAAAAACAATTAGAGTCTGAAATAAAGTCACAACTTAAAAATGTTTTCCAACTTTTTGGGTGGTTCAATTGCAAAAAATATGTTCTATAGTCTTATATAAAATCAATAGTTGTGGCAGTCACAACAGGATAAATCCAGGTTGTTTTTTTTCAGAAGCATTCTACTTGTCCTAAATCAGAGAATGTATGAGGTATTTCTCAAAGCCATCTGATTCTGAACAGTCTTGTTTCACATCATCTGACTTTTTTATCTCTGCGTGTGAAAAACTCCTAATTTTACAGAGGATCTCAAAAGCAGCAACATCATATTTAAACAATAAGTAAGGCAAGCGCAGTAGATTTTGTAACTGCTGGTCTATTTTAAAATTCTAAGCTCACACTATTGTTGATTTCATTGCAAACTGTGCAACCCAAAACTTATTGTACTTGCATCCACAAAATCATATGTAGATGCTATTTCCAATTACTTTCGCAAATTATATTTTTCAGCATAACATTTGGCTGAGACGTGCTGACATTTGAAGCATCTCATGAACCTCACTTCTTTTGGGCATGTGGTCGACTTCAGGGCTGTAAACTGTCTGACCTGGAGGATAAAATTATCATGTTTATGAATCTGTTACTTTCAAAGACTGTAAACAAAGTATATACATTGATGTTGATTTATTATGACCAAAATCTTTTAAGAGTAGAAAAGCACTCGGAGAGCGCACACCTCCGCCAAGCAGTTTGTTTGTTTGTTTGTCTGTTTGTTTGTTAGCAACTTTACAGAAGAAGTTATGGTTATCTGGATCATCATCAAAATGTAATCATTCATGAATGGTTATAATACGCCCCTTCTGTGAAAATCTGAGCAAAATCCGTCCATAACTTTTTCTGTAAAGTTGCTAACAAACAAACAAACAAACAAATAAACCAACGCTACCGAAAACATAACCACCTTGGCAGAGGTAATTATTTGAACTGATTGAAATTACTTACCTTTATGTCTTAGAAAGCTTGAAAACCTTTTTCAATTCAACTTTTAAAAAATCCGGACGACAACTGTGACCAAGGGTGGAGTTGCTCAGATCTCATCAATGAGCCCTTGGTTTCTTCCTTGAAATGTAGTTTTCAAACTCGAGATGGATTCTTGGTATTAAACTGTGAATCAATTTGCCTTAAATAACTAATCTGGAATAGTGTAGACTTTGCTATTGCTTGAATTGGATAGATTTAAACTCGCCCTGATTACATTTTAACAAACAAAGAATGCTTTTATCTGAAACTCCTTCTGATCATATCTACTTAACTTAACCTTAATGCCTAAGTTCTGTTATAGTTTTTACAACCTTAATTAACTTAAACTCTGCCCCTATTCTTTCAATTATGCAGCAGATCCACATTAATTGTTTTTAAAAAATCAGTTGTTAAAATTTTTTTAGAACTTTAATAAGCCAGGGGAAATTGGCATAGAATTAGTGCTGATGTTCTTACAGATTGACACAACATGCACAAAGTTCAACGTTCAGCCTTTAAAGTAACTGGACTCCCTTCCTGTGAGTTATTCCTTAGTGAATCAATGAAACAAAAACTATGTTTATGCCTCAAAGGTTCCTATCTGTTTACAACCAATTTTTCCTATTTACCTGTTCTCTATTGTAATGTGAGCTTTTAACACACAGGAAAAATGTGATCTAACTCTTCACCAACTCCGGGTTTTCAGTTATTGAAGAAGCTTCAAGACTCCATGTTATGAAAAATCAGTTCACCATGAGCACATGATAGTCTGTCTCACAAGCTAAGGCTCAACTAAAATTAGTTGTCTAACAGTTCTGTACTTGATTTTGTCTTTAAGGTTGAGTGTAACTCCAAGCTGGACCCGACCAACACCACCTTCCTTAAGGTAACTTTATATCTTCATTGTACTGACAACTGACTTCCCCACTGCCATCAGACTGTTGAACCTTTGATCCACAAACTGAACTCATTCTTTTTTGCACATATGCCAATTTG